>JALIZH010016984.1:0-93813 GCA_030522465.1 Rhipicephalus appendiculatus
TCAACGGCTTACGATGGTATTTGTGAAATAGTGTTATGAAAGGCAGGTTATATATAGCTTTAATTGAAAGATACCGCAAGCCCATATATACTTATGGATGCAGAACTGAAGGAACAAATACCATATATACTCATGGCTGGAGGAGGAAAACAAAACTTCTATTGAAACTAATGAAAATAGTTTCTTCGGTTGCGGGCGGCGACGACGGTTAGTCGGCCCTGCACTTTGGCGGCTGCCTCCGCCCGCCCCGTGATCCATCTGGGTCGTATATCTCAGCAGTGTGGCCTCCCACTTCTGCGTCGTGGTAATTCGCAAGCCCTGTGGGCCGATCTCTTCTGTAAATCATATGACATAACGGTAATCTACCAGCCGTTCAAGTCCGCGTGCAAAACAAGCACCATATAGTAACAACTTTTTTAGATGCGAAGCATCTTATGCTCGGGGCTCTGTCCGTCCCTCCCGCGTCCCGTGTCCGCCGTCCCGCGTCCCGCGTCCGGCCACTTTCATGAAGTAGGGAAGCACCCATTATGCGAACCAGAACACTGAAGTAATATGAAGGCCGTCAACCACAACTACAGTCACCAGAGTCTTGGCCGAGAGCACGGAGAGGCTGCTTAGCAATGGCTAGGCAGGTGGTGTCTGTCGCCCAGGTTGACCCCATTCCTTGAGTCATGGCCGAGAGCACAGAGAGGCTGCTTAGCAATGGCTAGGCAGGTGGTGTCTGTCGCCCAGGTTGACCCCATTCCTCTCGTCACGGCCGAGAGCACAGAGAGGCTGCTTAGCAATGGCTAGGCAGGTGTTGTCTGTCGCCCAGGTTGACCCCATTCCTTAATCTTGCTTGCATGTGTTTGGAGGGGGCTTAGTCCGTCCCTCCTTCCCGCGTCCCACACCACCACAGCGCATGCGCGTCCCCTCTCTCTCCTAAGCTCACCCCCCTTTCCCTCCTCTAGGAATCGTCTACTCTACGGAGCGGCCCCCCGCGTCCCACAGCGCATGCGCGTCCCCTTCCCTGTGCTCTCCTACGATCACCCCCTTCCTCTACTCTAGGAATCATCTACTCTACGGAGCGGCGCATGCGCGTCCTCTACCCCTCTCTCCTCTAGGAATACTCTACTCTACGGAGCGGCTCCGGCGTCCCACATCCCCACAGCGCATGCGCGTCCTCTCTCCTCTCGGAATCATCTACTCTACGGAGCGGCTCACGCGTCCCACACCCCCCACAGCGCATGCACGTCCCCTCCCCTCTCTCCTCTCCTACGGTCCCCCCCCCGTCCTTTCCTCTAGGAATCCTCTACGGAGCGGCGCGAACGACAGGTGGTGTGACAGCTGCTTACTCCGCTGCGGGGGCGCCACGGTAGTTCCGCAGTATGAAAATGACGGAGCGCGCGCGCCTCATTCTCTCTCCTGCGCAGCGCCGCAATGAGCGCCCGGCCACTGCCGTGAAATAAGAGCGGCGACATTTTTCCCGCTCAAGCTAACTATCTCCCCGCTGCTTCGCATCCACACATGGTTCCCTTTAGCGGGAGATGGGGAATTTTTTCTTGGAAAGCGACAGAATATTCTATATGACGAAGGAACAGTGGAAGCAGCTTACTGAGGTGGTAGTATTATTTTTGAAAGAAAAAATGGCACAGCCAAGCAGGAACTGTGCAACTGGAAATCCTACGCAAAGACAAGAAGCCATTTCCTTGAAGTTCGGTGCATACAGCGTCGGCATTCTCGTTTTTGTACTTTTGGAGATGGCGAGAACTTTCCGGAGACGCTCACGTTATATCGTTTGGGGACGCGAAGGAATCGACGGGCAGCAGAAATTGAGCGTTTTAGTTTGACGTTTTTACGGCCCGCTCCGCTCTGAGTTGGCCCGCTAAGCAGCAGCGAAGCGGCGGATGGCTTTTTAGTTTCAGTTATGCGTTTTCCGTTGCGGATCGCAGCTATCACAGTTGCAGTGCTCTCTGGCCAAGTTCAGCCTCGTTATATAAGATGAAAATCCATATTGTCACTTGTACAAAGTAAAACAAGTATGCATAACTCACTTGTTCACGAAGTATTCAGACTTGCTCTTACGATGCGTTACCAGTCCATTTCATCGAAGAACACCGCATCTCGACGAAGTGAATGATGATGAGTGGGCGAAGCAGGGGGATCGTTCGGTGTTACCGTCGATCACCCGTGACATAGTCCACTGGGGCATGTGAATGAGTGACAAAGCGGTGTACAGTTATACATATACAATGTTTATTGGTCATAAATGGTATGCCGTGTTGAGTTGTGGATTTCGTTTTGCCTTCATTTGTGGTCCCTGAAGTGTAGAGCCAATGGTTATTCGATCGGAACTAGCCTGAATTTGGCAAAAACGAGGTCTATGCACGTTCCTCTGGTGGTTGTTGGTTGTTTACAGTCATACGAAATGCATCGTAGAGCTTATCGAGACGTCATATACTGCACAAGCCGTTTTTGCCGTTTAGCCACCGCTTCCCGAGCTCTCGCCTCCGGGGTAGCGGCTTGTTGTCGGCGTTGCCGTTGAGCCGCCGCTTCCCGCGTCCTCAACTCCGAGTCCGCTGGGCGTTTTTGTCGTTTTGCTGCCGCTTCCCGCGCCTTACGTTCGTTTGCATCCATGGCAGAAAGAGAATGTTCCATGGTCGTCATCGTCATCGGGTACCTTGCACGTGCTAACGCGCTTATTCTTCATCGTCATCAGCGTCATCGTCATCGTCATGGCGTATAGTGGGTATCTTGCATGAGCTGTACTCGCCGCCACACGCCGACAAGGTTCGGTCTTAAGGTGCTTCGCCCCTAAAAATAACAAATAAAAATAAAGCGTCCACTTGTAGATAGCCGTGGACGCGATAGTCAGCGAGGTTGCATTCCAGAGCCAGTTCAATCCGTTTGGACGCCAACGCATCTGCGACGTTTTCGTCAGCTGTGCCGTCTTCTTTACTTCGTGTCACTTTCTTCACTCGGCGACTTGAAGTAAGCACAAATGTCCCTCAATGGGGAAAGCGCTTTCGCGGCTTGCGCTGCTTTGCGCAGTCGACGCACGCGTGGGGGAGGGCGCGCGCATCGACACCTCTCGCCAGCGGGAACGGTAGCCACGCTCCACGCTCCGCTTAGTCTGCCTGAAAGCGGAGAGTGCGTGCGGAGAAAGCGGAGAAAGCGGAGAGTGCGAGTAGCCCGCCTACGGCTAAGCGGAGAGTGCGTGCGCACTCGTGCCCCCGCTCTGCTTAGCTGCTTAGCGGAGCGTAAAAACGCCAAACTAAAACGCACTAATTCTTGACAACGACCGGTCGGGAGCGGGCGTCTTACGTTTCTGATTGAAACGCGCTCCTTACCTGCCGTGGTCAAGAACGCTCTTTTTGCACAGCGAGAAGCACACTGTCAAACCACATAAGCATGAACGCGTCTCTTGCCCAGTCTAAGCTTTGCCCTGGTAATTTTATCATCGTAAATCGCTTTTATCGCAAAACGCCAAGAACAGCTCCCGCCGTAGACACCGACAGGCACGGTGTCATGGTACGTGATCTCCAGCCTGATCGTATTAGCAATAAGTAAAAGCTCGTTAATTCGAACTCGAAGTGGACTATAAAATTGTTCGAATTAGCGGGCAGGCGCTAGAATGAACAGACATTGCGACACACTGTGCGGGGAGAACCCAGAGAAGCCACCTCTGGACTCGTTCCCGCAAATTAGGCGATACTGCACGTTTGTGGCAGGTGATTTCGTAAATTAAGTTCATGCTCTAAGAGCGAACATAATTTATTGATCAGTAGGTGATACGCCAGAAAGAAGCAGCGACTGGCATTCACGTGAGCAGTGGGCCTTAATGCCACAATATACGAAGATAGTTGTGCTCTAAAACACGTTAAATTACATAACAGACTTAACGCAAACAAAATCTAAAGTCTTTCTTTCTTAGTTTATTTAGAACAGTATTGAAATTGACCAAGGGGACACGGCTAAAGGCAAACATTACCTGACTGGGTGGTGCCACCCATACAGCAGTAGCAACAGACAGACGACATTTACAACCATAAAAGCATACATGGAAATCAATCACTACAGTTGTTTTACACAGATGAAGGTAATCAGTAATTTGGGTGATCATTCTTGGCCTATTTTTGATCATTCTGGGCAGATTTCTGCGAGGATGGACGAAAGCCAGGGGGCTCCCAATTCGAATTAACCGTTGTAGATACCGACGCGTTCGCGTTATCGGGAGTTTTCCCCCCATAGAAATACATAGAGCTGTGCCGGGACCAGGGCGTCAGTTCTAATTAACTAAGTTCGAATTAACCGATTTCGAATTAACGAGCTTTTACTAGTATGAAACCAAAATACCGACCGTGTATGCAACGCAATTTATGAAAAAGGTTATTTTTGTACGTACTGTTTCCAGTCGCAGTTTTACTTTCAGTCATCTGATCTTGCTGAAGACTGGTAGGTCGTCGGCGTCACCTTGAAGGGGGCTATCGCGATGAGAGACCCACTTGTGCTGGTGGAATCATTTCCACACAAATTATTTCCCGGTGGTTGTACGCGGGCAACGAAGTACTTCACAAGGCACCGCTATTTTCGTTTCTTTCTGTTCGATGAATACAGATCACCTAACGAACACCCACTCATGCTCCCTTACGAGCTCCGATGTGCACCTGCTGCAACCGAGCGATGCCATCGTTGTTTACAGGTGCGGGAAAACGTGAAATCGACTCCACAAAACCAGAAAACTGGGAACAGCCAAAAAAATTTTTTTTTTCACGGGACAAGCTTCCTTAGTTCAGTGCAAACAATGTTAAACGTAATAGCTATTTGTTTTCTTTTTTACGAGCGACGCTCCTTAGGCCGGCATCCCACCGTCGCCGTCGCCGTTGAAGCTTTCTGGCACGCTGCCAGCTGTGGCGTCTCCCCCTCACGCGGGAGCATAAATAAGCTTTATGAGTGCTGGAACGCGGATGGCGTCTGCACGATGCTCAAAGCGCGAGAATAAGAACGCATGCGAAACGGAGGCAGATTAGTCTCCCTCTCGCTCTTTCTTCGACTCTGCCTTCTCCCCTCAAACCAGTGAACGCGCGAAATCATCGCTTCACCCTGTCGTCCGCCCTGTGGTTGGTCCATTGCCTGGACAATGAAACGCCGTACGCGCCGAACGCCGCGTGCGTCCCATTTCTAAAGAGTTTCGCTCATGGGTTGTATGCGTATTATGCATGGCCCAATGCAGCCACCAACGGCAATCCTGGCTGTCTTTCGGCGGTCTTTCGGAAAACAACGAAATGTGGCGGCGAGAAGCGACCTGACCGCGATGAAAGATCAGATTACCATAACCGAACCATGGGATCGCCGACAAGCCCACCATCGAGAACGCATCAATTATAGGAAAACGGTGCATACAAATACGCACGTTACCGGCGCACTTTCGAGAGTCGTACTTGTGTACACCGCATTTGTGGATATTCACCGGCGGTCAGGATTTTTGCGTTTCCTTTTATGCTACTTAGTCGGAGCTGCTATCGGTTTTGTCGGAGGAGCTCTTCTTCCTTGGTGAAGAGGAATTCCTTCGGCACTGGTCCTGCCCTTTTGTGTTGGTCTGCAGCAGACGCGTGCAACTTGTCTTTCGGCCTGCCTGGTTTTGGTAGGCTGATGTGTCGATTGGTGTCGGCAGAAACACCATGTAAATACGCAAAATGTACATATTCATGTTTTATTGTGCTTTTTAGGAGCGAAGCTCCTTAGGCCGGCAGCCCGCCGTCGCTGTCGCCGTTGAAGCTCCCTGGCACGGTGCCAGCTGTGGCGTCTCCCCCTCACGCGGGAGGATAAATGAGCTTCATGAGCGCTGGAACGCGGATGGCGTGCGCAAAGCGCGCGCGCGCGAGAGAGAATAAACTTTTATTATCACATGCACACAGAGCCTTCCTTGGGTGGGGCCCTCAGTCCAGGGCTCCATTGCCTTGCGCGACCCTGCGAGCCCGCTGGACCAGCTGCTGCTGTTCCTGCCGGCGTAAGCTGAGCAGTGCAGACTCCCAAGAGGAAGGGGGTGGGGTTGGGAATGGGAGGAACGCCCTGTGGGGCAGAGCATTCCCACGTGGAGTGGTACACTGTCGGTACGGATCCACAGAAGGGGCAGTAGGAGGGGTAGAGTGTCGGATGAAAGCGGCAAGGAAATGAATTGGTCTGTAGTTGCCGCCAAGCGACATCAGCTGCTCTGTTAAGTGAAGGATGAGGAGGAGGATACTTATAACGGCTCTGTCGGTAGTACTCCAGCGTGGCGTTGTAGTTTAGTGGTCAGTCGGTGCGTCGTCTGGATTGGACAGCTCTTCCAATGGTGCCCGGCCGGTCAGCTCGGGCAACCGCATGAACGCGTTCATTACCATGGAGAGAGGCGTGTCCAGGAGTCCAGACGATACGCACAGGACGTAATGCGGGAATACGAACGCATGCGAAACGGAGGAAGATTTATCTCCCTCTTTCTTCCACTATGCCCTCTCCCCTCAAACAGGTGAACGCACGAAACCATCGCTTCACCCGTTTGTCTGCCGAGTGGTTGGTCCGTTACCTGGACAATAAAACGCAGCGCGCGCCGAACGCCGCGTGCGTCCGATTTCTAAGGAGCTTCGCTCGTAGGTTGTATTCGTACACGGAACAACTGCTAGTTTTAGGGGCGAAGCTCCTTAGGGTGTGGGTCGTTCCCTCCTCCGTACATAGTATATAGCCACCTCTAGTTCGTGAAGTGCTCACTAGATGGCAGTAGATGGGGCTAGCGCAGCATAGTTGACGAATTCAAATACGAGATGGCGCTGCGGTGCCGCAGTACGTGAATTGATCAATAGATGGTGCGAAGGCACTCGCTGCGTTGCAAATGCGTGTCACCGCGGTGGACGTGCTCTGCCTTACCGAGACGTGGAACGAAAGACCATTCATCAAAGGATACGTTCCCATCGTCGCTGCGTTGCAGATGCGTGCTCTAGTGTGATAGGAGACCGCTCTTCCCCCCTCCTCCCTCGCCCTCTCCTCTCCTACGCTTCCCCCTCTCTCTCCTCTCCTACGGTCCCCCCCCCTCTCTCGCCTCGCGACGCCGACGCAGGCAGCATCTGCTAGCGAGTTTCTTGATTGAAAAACTAGCAGTTCCGTGTACGAATACAAGCGATGAGCGAAGCTCCTTAGAAATGGGACGCAAACGATTATGTACGTTTTGAAACTGCTGGCGGCGTCGGCGCTTAGATTCGGCCGCTCTAGCACGTACGGCAGGATCCTCTCGGCGTAGCCGTTGTAGCTCCACTCGTCGTGCTTCAACCGCAGGATCTTGCTGCCGCTGCTTTGGCTTCGCGTTCCGCATCCTTGCCGGGCTGCTTATCGTCTTCATCATCACGTTTACGTTTCTGAGGACGACTATCAATGTACTGTGGGCAGCCCTAACTAATCTCAAGTGGGTCCCTATTTTTTATGTCTACAAACATGGTTTTCGATGAATTGTACTGTAGTTTAGGAACGCGAACTGTTTTTGCGAACGCGCCTTCTTCTTTTGCGCAACGCGCGCCGAACGCCGCGCGCCTTGTTTTCTTTCCTTCTTTTTTTCTTTTCCTTCTTTTTTTATTGCGCCGGGACCGGCTGAGACGAAGAAAGAGGGAGGGCAGAGACGAAGAAAGAGGGAGAGGGAAACTAATCTGCCTCCGTTTCGCATGCTTTCGTATTCTCGCGCTTTTTGCATCGTGCAGACGCCACTTGCGTTCCAGCGCTCATAACGCTCATTTATCCTCCCGCGTGAGGGGGGAAACGCCACAGCTCGCACCGTGCCAGGGAGCTTCAACGGCGTTGGGGTGCGGGCCTAAGGAGCTTCGCTCCTAAAAACCGACTGCTCGCGCTGCACAACCGTTCACTGACCATCTCACGTCGTTGATGATGTACTGGGCAGAATTCACGGAAGATTCACGGTTCACCGATGAACCTCCGGAGCTTCGTCCACTCATCATCATTCACTCTGTGGATATGCTGTGAATTTTTTTTGTTTACAATGTAATGTACATATGTGTATTTATCTTTTTGTAAAAAAATTTTTGCGTGTCTGTGCATGTACTGTTCTGTTGAAATCTTATTGATGTCCATAGTCTGTGTTAATAAATTTCTCTAAACACACAGTCTACAAAAGTTAGCGTTGGAGGTCTACATGGTAGCCCCAAGATAGTTTGCAACAGGTTCTAGAAATGCCGCTCTTCCAGCTTTCACTGTGACTGTGCTGCGCTTTCCGCGCAGGCCTGGCGTTTTTTCTGTGACGTGTACTTGTGTGGTTACAAGGACAATGACAAACAATGGATAACGGTGGCCGGCAAACTGTGGTTAGTGCATCATTGATGCAAAGAATAATAAATGCAAGCTACACTTATTGCCAGATATCGCGAGAGCTCCAAAGCCCGATACGATTTGGGCCCATCTAAATATGTAAGAATATGGTATCGCCATAGGTCTGCAGGAACGTTCAAACACGTATGATGCTGGCAAAAGCCGATTGAGGAATAACAATCGTCGCTCGAGGATAAAAACTGCAAAGCCTGAAAGGTGCCATAAAAACATGGCGGCATCATTTTCAAAGTAGTAAAACCGACCAAATTCTGCTCTTTCTTCTTCGTTGAGGTATGCATATCCACATAGAAACAATATTGTGTTTGCAGGTCATTGTAAAGAATGCAGTTCAGACGGTGCACTGCAAGACACGACCATGATTCTAGAATGTTATTTGAAAAAAATATTGTTGAAAGCTGCGATCGGCTCAAGAGGCGCGACAACGTTGATGCTTGCTTTTTTTTTACCTAAAGCGTGCTCTTTTGTTTAAAGTATGTGTAGCTTTTCAGGTAGCCTTGTTTACACGAATAGAGACATCTCGTACCCGGAATCCTTTCATCGGATTGCCCTAAAAGCCCCCCCCAAGTCGAGTAGCTCCAACGGATTTCACAGTTCTGCGGAACGCTGAGACCTACAGCTTTTCTTAGTTCTATTGGATCGCTGATATTTACGGGCCACCGCAGAGCTTCATAGGGTGAAGACACTGGCTTCTATAGGAATACGTGCCGAAGCTATGATGGCTCTTAAGGACGCATGGCTTTCGAGGCTTGACTGGGGTCTTGCAGAGACACTTTCGGATAGAAGAAAGCTTTACTGGCTTTCCCAGCTTTACTGTCTCGCCCATAGTGAATCGGTACTTTGTGGATTTTGAAATGTTTCTGGGTGCGTGCATTTAAAAAAAGAAAGAAAAACATGCGGCCCAGCCTGGTTGCTCTGTACCAGATGGGCGCCTTTGTCAGGTAAACTTCTCAGCACGCTCTAATGCAATGCTGGGAAATTCACGCAGTAAAGCTGTTAAAGGGCGGCCGCCTTTCGGAGACACTGGTATTCAGGTCCCATGGAACTTGTAAACTTGCCAGGGTTGGAGATGGGGGGAAAGACGGTTTAGAGCCTTAATGAAGGGAAAAAAAGGAATCTGGATAGAGATTTACACTACCGTAACCGTGACACCTCATTTATGCGTAATTTGTGCGGTTTTATGCGGTAAAACCAATATCATTATGAGGGACACTGTAGGCTGAAGGCTGGAGGCTGTAGGACACTGTGGGCTGCTGAAATGTCTACCATCTGGTGCTCTTTCACGCACACCGACATTGGCACTGTACTGGGGCTTGTAACATTGTGCCTAAATCGAAATGCGACCGCCAGGGCCGGGATCGAGCACGCGACCTACAGGGTCAGCAGCCGCGCACTGCTCGAATGAAGAAAACGTTAAGGCAGCTTCGTACTAGTGGTGCCAAGCCTCAAGGAAGTGCCGAGCTGGGGAGCCTTCTTTGTTTCTTTTCGTTTCGATCTCTTTCTCGCTCTCTTTCTTTCTTGTTCTTTTCCAGTTTTTTTTCTGTGTTTTCCTCTTTGTATTTATTTCTAATTTTCTTCCTACTTTTTCATTTCTTTCTCTTTATTTCTATTTCTCGCTTGCTTCCTCTTTTTGAATTTTTATACGTGGTTTTGCCTGCGTTACGCCAAGCGGCGACAGCATACGACAGCCCGGGTCCCTAAAGTGCTCCACACTTAATATCATCATCAAGGCTCTCGAAGAACAAGAGGAAGAAGACTTCTATTTGGCGCGAGCGCGCGCTCAATATGCTACAGTTGGCTGTGCTAGATGTGCTATTGCCTGTTATAAGCCAAGCGACGACGACAGCATACGATCACAGCATACGACTGCATACGACAACCTGGCCTCCTAAAGTCCTCCACACTTAAAATAAATACGATCGGAAGTACATAGCCAGAGTGGTATAGAGCAAGAGATAAAGTAAAATGTCATTTCGACAGTCAAGTTAGAACCATAGCTACCATCATCATTACCACCACCCTAGCGTTGTAGCACCGATTATGCGTCATTTGCCATAGAAACCGATGTGCGGTCTTTACTTTTACTCGTTTCAGAGCTGTACGGCTTCATGTGACTTCCCGGTCGACGTAGCTCGCAGAGGGCAGGCTCCGATCATCCGAGGCGACGCACGCTGTTGCCTGCAGAGAGCTGGTGTGCCCTGGCTCCGGTCATCTCATTCGAATGAAAGCATTTCCTGAAGCACTGTGTGTGTGTGTGTGTGTGTGCTGGTGTTTCTTATTAAGCGAAGCCTATTACAAGTGACACATTTCGGTGGCGGCGTTGTCCTACACGTAAAACCCGGCACCAGGGTGTGCAGAAATGCGACCCTTGAAGGGGGGGGCGTCGGTCACATGCGTTCAGGCGTGTGTGTGCGTCGTTTTGCAATAATTTAGGCTGTTTCGGTAGTGGGTATGTCGGCGATCAACCGCTTTTTATATATCAATATTAACTTTTACCTAAGTGACCTGTGAATTCACGTTACCACGTTTCATTGCTGTCTGGATATCAGTGCATGACCTCACGTTCCGGCGCCGGTGCAGGAACGTCAGTCATTAAGCGTAGGATGCCAACTGTGTTGAGGTATTCAGCACCACAAGAAAGAAAGAAGGTAATAGATGAATAAATAAATAAATAAATAAATAAATAAATAAATAAATAAATAGTATCACGGAAGCACACTCCAAACATCGCGGGCAGCGGTTTTCCCATTTTCCCCATAGGGCAAGATCAATAAGTTTGTCGAGCAGCTAGTCGCCGATTCACACTAAGAGGCACCTTTAGGGTGGCAGCAACACAAATCAGCAGAACCGATTTTTCTCGACCCAGGCTTTCACGGCGCAATAGAAAGCTCGCCCTTCCTAGAATCGGTAGCTGCAGTAGTTAATCCCAAAAGCCCCGTGGTTATTTTATTAGCGGTGTTTTTCGATCTCAAAAACCCCTGAACTGTACTATCGGCATCAAATGAAACGCGAACAGTGGAGCGCGTGGATCAGGCATTAGCAAAGCTATAGTGTGCGCCGTCCACGTCGCCGATCACCAATAGCCGCGCACATCCGGTTTGGCAGCACTGCGCTGTCGCCCTATATTTTTTTCTTGTGTGCTTGTTCTGATATGGCGATATGATCATAATGACGGCCGGCGTTTGCGTGCCGAACGCTTTTGGTCGCTTCACTTTTGCTTCCTCTTATTACGTTTATTTTTAGTTCGTTTCGAATATCAGAACTAGGACAGACGCGAAAATATCGGACTGTAGGGGGGATCGCGCAGTGCTGCCAAACCGAATGCCTGTAAACGGTGATGACTGGATTGCGCTCACTGTACCTTTGCTAAAGTTTGATCCACGCACTCCGCTGTTCGGGTTTCATTTGACGCCGGTAGTACCTACACGTCTGTTCGCGTTTCATTTGACGCCGATAGTACGTACACGTCTTCCAGCAACGCTGTGAAGCGATGGCGATGTCGATAGCCGTCCTCGAATTCTGCTCGAGGTAATGCTTTCACAAAAAGTGGGTGAAACTGTGGTCAATGACCTTTATATTGACATTTTCGGCAATTTCGGATCATAATAAGCAGGTAGAATAAGCGTCGCGCTGCACGCGACTCTCTGGTAACATGCCCGCGCTTTGCTTTGAAAAGGACATTAGTTCCACATGATCAGAAAAGAGGAAACCGGGTGGGGCAATAGCCTGCAAATTTCGCAAGGCTAGATCCGCCAGCAACCTGCAACATCCTAATCCAAATCCTAATCCGAACGCTCGTCATCATGTGAGATCTCTTTGCCGTCTCGCGAGCTAAGCGCTCGTGACCTCCGCGATTAGTTCAGGCAACGCGTCACCGGAAGTAATCTCGGAGGCCGCGAGGCGTTCTTCAAGGTTCGTTTTAGACAATACAATAGACAATCCTTCTATTAGTGGGGCTTATCGCAATTCGTGATCTGAGTGGTTGTCGGTCCCTTAAAGCATATAAATGTTTTCCTGATGCGACATGCGAGCTCGACGAATACAGTAGACGGTGGACTTCTCGATTGCGTTTATTTTCTGTCAATCATCTGCGAGTACTGCAAGTGACAAAAAAAAAATTCCACCATCTCCCGCTAAAGGGAACCATGTGTAGATGTGAAGCAGCGGGCGCTAACGCTTACACTGGCGGCGGCGTTGACGCTGGCGCTCATCGCAGCGTTGCGCAGGAGAGAAAAAACTGGGGAAGCGAAAAGCAGGCAGTGATGGACGGGTGTTTCCTACTGGAACATGCTAATCGCTGCTAATGGGCAATGAGAGACAGAAGACTCCGGACTGGACACAGAGACCCGCAGTCCGCTTTTAGTTAACGCGCACGCTGCGAATTTTTTATTGTTCAACAACGCACAGGAGAAATCTCCCACCGGCACCACCTTGCAGGTCAAGATCCATTGCCATATATACGGGGTGGCCAGTGAACGGTTGTGCAGCGCGAGCAATCGGTTTTTTCAACCAAGAAACTCGCTAGCAGACGCTGCCTGCGTCGGCGTCGCGAGGCGAGAGAGGGGGGAGCGTAGGAGAGGAGAGAGAGGGGGTGACACGCATGCGCAGTGGGAGTGTGAACGCCGTGGGCAGGAATGCGTAGAGGAGAGAGGGGGGGAGCGTAGGAGAGGAGAGAGAGGGGGGGGACGCGCATGCATGCGCAGTGGGAGTGTAGACGCCGCGGGCAGGGATGCCTAGAGGAGAGAGGGGGGGAGTGGAAGAGGGGGAGAGAGGAGGGGAGGCGCATGCGCAGTGAGGGTGTGGTTGCCGCGGGGAGGGATGCCTAGAGGAGAGAGAGGGGAGAGGAGGTTTTTTATTTTTATTTTTTTAAAGGGTTTGCGCATGCGCAGTAAGGGTGGGCACGCGGCACACCACCACCACCGGATTAAGCTTCGCCATAAGATGCTTCACATCTAAAAAGAACCCCTAGTACCTTCCTGGCGACATGCGGGTGTAGAACAATTGTAAAGGCAGTCTGAGAAATGAGAGCTGAGAGAATGCGCCGAACTTTCGCACATTTCGCGAGCCTCAGTTTGCCCGAAGTAGTTCTTTGCGATAACATCTACTGTGCATCTCTTGACGGTACCACTCTTGCTTTCGCCTCCAATGAATGCCGACGAAAGTCTGCTTTGAAATATGGATCTTGATGTTTTTCGATGCACGACTTCACACTCGAGTTATCCCATCCAGTGGTATTTATAGAATTTCCATCTGTTGTCCCTAAGTGAGAGGACTTATACTATGAAATAATCCGTAAACAGCGGTTGTGTCTAGTGGACTTGTCGTCAACGCTAGAGCTAGCCTTGAAGAAGACAAGTCCACTAGACGAAACGCCGGCTGAGCACACAAACCTTGTTTACGGATTTTTTAAAATGAGAATGCATTTCTTAGTCGGGCTATGTCAGGCGTCCGTCGGTGTCCGCATCTCTCCGCTCTCACTCCCTCTTCCATAGCAACAGCTGCGGGCGCGCGCGCTTATCCTCGCCCCTAGCAACCGGAGCAGGTGGTGCGGGCGGAGTAGCGGAGAGTGAGTGGAGAGGAGGAGCGCGCTCTGGTGTGTGAGGGCGCTCGCATCGCGGGAGCTCGGCGGAGCTCCCGCGTGTGTGGAGAGAGTGTAGGAGAGGGTAGGTGCAGTGCTTCGCCACTCCTTCTCTCGCCGTTCACTCTCTCTCCTCCCTGCGCCCCACTCGCCCGTCCGCTCGCTCGCACGTATATATATATATATATATATATATAAAAGAAAAGTAAAAAAAAGCAAAAAAAAAATAACAGGCGCTGCGCCGTGCTCCCGACCGGGCTGCAGAAATTAGGCGCCTTTTCCTTCTTCGAACCACAACCACCATATATAAATGGAGTGCAGCGCGCGCGAAATGCATTCGCATTTCCTCACGATTCCCTTCGGGGAGGTGGGGGGCATTTTTTTTATTCAGAAGCTCCCATCTTTCCCTTCCTGCCGTTTTTAGAACTTATACAAGTAATGCAGAACTATCGATGGTGCCGTCGATACTATCGATAGGGCTGTCATTATCGAACCACCAATGGCAAAAAAAAAAAAGATATCGATAGCGCTATCGATAATGAGTTTGATGGTGCTATCCAAAGTATAAAATAAACCGTGCGAAACTCATTGCAGCGTAAATTTGGTTCCCCAAGTGTGTGGTAACAGGAGGAGCAGGCTGAGGGGCACGGAAGTTGACATGCTTGTGCTCCTTCACCAGATTTCTTGGCTCATCCATGAAAATTAAGTTAGATCGTTCAGGTGTTCAGGTAAAGGAAACGAGATCGTTTACATTTGACGATCTTGTGCAGCTTCAAATTTATGTAGCATATTGTTATTTCAAATAAAAATATCAAGAACTAGGTTTGTTTAATTGTAGGTTTGTTGAATGTGTTAATGGACATATTCCTGCATTTTGACGGCTGAAATATTTTTATTTCGCCAGAAGATTGCTCATAAATTAAGTAAACTGGGTATTTCTGATAGTAGGCTACCGCAAATGCTTTTTGGCAATATCGCCGGCCTGCAGCAGCATAATTATTCGCAGCACAGTTTGTAGTAATGTTACTAGTAATACTACGAATGTTACTGTCGATAGTTTATCGATGATTTATCGATAGTAGTACTATGGATAGTTTCCTTACACTATCAACAGTTCACACACACCAAAAAGGACAAACTATCGATGCTACCGGTAGTCGACTTGCCGATAGTTTTTGCATTACCAACTTGTACTCCGTTCCGCAAATAGCAGTCAACGCTGTGGAGATTAGCGAGACTTTCTTGCAGTAGATGCGTTGGCACTAGGAAATAGTTCGTTCTTGCTTCGGCCTCACAACGTGATTTATTTAAGTTTTATGTGGTGCAATAAAGGAGAAGTCCTGTGGAGTTCTTTTTTTTTTTCGGAGGGCTCGTTTTTTAACAGCGGAGCTTTTTCCAGCTCGTCGTAAAGCGTGTGACCATGCCCGAAAATTATCATCGGGTATGTGCCACAGAATTTGGCCAAACCCACTACTCACCGCTACGGCGTTGCCTGAAATAACCCTGAGAACGAGTGCAGAAATAGAGAAAGAAAGAGAAAGAAAGACAGAGAGAAACAAACAGAGGGACGGAAAAAAATAGTAAGAAAGAGAGAGCAAAATTCTTGCCAAAAAATCACGCCATATCCACGAAGTGAATGTTGATGAGTGGGCGAAGTTCGATCGTTTTCATCCATGGCAGAAAGAGAATGTGTGGTCTGGAACGCGCTTATACTTCATGGTCATCAGCGTCAATCGTCATCGTTATCACGTGTAGTGGGTACATTCCACTATACTGGAACGCGCTTATACTTCATCGTTATCACGTGTAGTGGGTACATTCCACTATACTGCGTCATCGTCATCTTTATCACGTGTAGTGGGTACATTCCACTATACTGGAACGCGCTTATACTTCATCGTTATCACGTGTAGTGGGTACATTCCACTATACTGCGTCATCGTCATCTTTATCACGTGGGGTGGGTACATTCCACTACACGTGGCTACCTACCTACCTACCTACCTACCTACCTACCTACCTACCTACCTACCTCCCTACCTACTACTACTACTACTGCTACAACAACAACTACAGAGGAGGGACAGACCCACACCCTAAGGAGCTTCGCCCCTAAAAGCAATTTGTGATGAGGCGGGATGCGAACCCGCGTACCATCGACACGAAAGCGAGCGTCCTCACTACTCGGCTATCCAGGCACGCTAGCAGAGCGCATCATCAAAGGGGCGGGAAAGAGAAATAGCGTGAGGAGGAGAGATGCGATGGAGAGGTGGAGGGAACGGAGAAGGGGAGAGAGTAAAGCCTAGCACAGACAGAATTGAAGAGAGAAATGTAGAGATAAAAATGCAGAGAGAAATAGAGGGACAGAGGTACATTCGATCAAACACAACGAAAGAAGTAGAGAGAGAGAAAGAAAATATAGAAAAAAGAAGGAAGAAGCAAGCATCGCTTCGTCTAGCGAACCAGATAGCGCACGACCTGGCCAAGCCACGTATATGAGCTAAAGCTAAGCCACGCCCACCGGCGGAGACATCAAGTGCAACCTCCGCTCTATAGTGAATAGCTTGGCCGAGTCCGATAGTGTTCAGAGAGTCATGTGGTGTGCTAAGAAAGTGCGTGCTCTCATGGAGGAAGCCGCGCATCTGGAAGCTAGACGTCTCGGTCGACGGGGAGTACAAGCGGCGACGGGCCCGTGCTTCAATGTGCCAAGCTTTGTGCGACTTAGTGCGAGCTGGCCGACATTTTTTTGTTAGACGCAACCAAATGAACCCAGCAGACAATTAGGCCAGGGTTAGGTTAGGGGACATTGACTGTTGTATTTAACCGTAACGTGGTAATTATGACGCAATTTGAACATGAATTCAAGTGGACAAGAAACCACTCTTTGGGTCGGTGGTATCCGAAACCGCAACCTTCCAATTACGCGTCCGATGCTCTAATGGACGTAATTAGAAAGTTATGGGTTCGGATTCCACTGACGGCAAATGATTTTTCGTCCGCTTTGATTGATTTACAAATTACGCCATAATTACTACACTGCAGGTAAAGAAAACAATGTACCCCAAGCTCTCCTTGGCCTAATTGTTTGTCAAATTGATTTGGTTGTGTCTAACACATTAGATGTTTTCATAGCTTAGATATTCAACAACTCTGTGTCATACGGCTGTGAGTATGTTGTTCAATATCTCTTAGCGGTTCGTTGTCTTCGTTTCTTTTGTTTTTCGCAGCGAAGCTGCTTAAGCTAGCCGTAATATGCCCGACCTTATCTCGGAAAAAATCGGCAGGCCCCACGTACTATGAAAATCAATGTCATGCGAAGCATGCGGAGAGAAGGGGACGGTACTGTAATTTTTTTATTGAGCGAGACGTTACGAATTGAAGCTAAAGGTATGTACAAATGTTGTACGAACAGACATATGTTGAACGGTCGCTTATGCTTTATATAACCAGTTGTTTACAGTTGCGCAAAGTTGTCAACAGCAACATGAGTATTAGGTACCAACACCAGAAGCGGTAAGCTGATATGTAGCGCTTGTGCTTACTACGATGGTAGCCCTGGATAGTGCTTCTTGGATCAACTACAGTAGATGACACTCAAGTATACAAGTGACGTTAACCCGACGTGACGGCTGTATCATAGGAGTACATATGTAATGTTTATAAAATTAGATAGCCAGCACTGCAACCACAATTGACGTTTCACCAACGCACGAACGAATATTTGAACAACGCGCGAAATAAACCAGTTGAAAGTTGCGCTTTGTCTCGTCTACTTCTGTTCGTCTCTACGTCTTCTTCGTTGGTAGTGTTTTCATAAAATAGCGCATAATCAAGACTTAAAGACTGCAGTTGACTGAACATGGCTTGCTACGCAGTACAAGGCGAAACGTGGAAAATTAGACTACATCTGTAAGACTTGTGTACCAATGCTGTGGTTTTGGCGCGAAATAAAAGTACTTTGTGTACTGAATGTGAGACGCGTGCAACGTCTCTGCTTGCCCGTACCTCCTACTACGCGGCGAGTGTCTGGGCAGCCTCGAGACCTTGGAGTGCATTCTCGAAGACCCAATGCTTCCAGAAAAGGCACCACTACCGACTTGTACCATTACACCTGCAACTGACGTCGATGTTCCTATGGATGTACTCTACAAATCCATCGATTCCAACCTCACGTCTGGGCAGCAGGAAGAGCTGGTCAAGCTCCTCCAGTGCTTTCGAGCCTCCTTCGACCATGACCAGCCTTCCTTAGGTCGAGCGTCAGCTGTTGTTCACCGTATTGACACCGGTCAAGAGGCACCATTGCGACAGCGTCCATACCGCGTGTCAACTGCCGAACGCCATGTCATCGATGAACAGGTTGACGACATGCTCAAACGTGGCATAATCCAACCTTCCAGCAGTTCCTGGGCCTCTCCACTTGTGCTGGTGGAAGAAAAAGGACGGATTCATCAGGTTCTGCGTGGATTACCGGCGTCTCAACCGAATCACGCGCAAGGATGTCTATCCTCTGCCGCGTATCGACGATGCCTTAGACTGCCTACAGGGCGCAGAATATTTCTCTTCCTTAGATCTGCGCTCTGGATACTGGCAGGTACCCATGGCGGAGGCCGATCGAGAAAAAACAGCTTTCGTCACGCCCGACGGGCTCTACGAATTCACAGTCATGCCGTTCGGCCTCTTCAATGCGCCGGCTACTTTCGAGCGAATGATGGACACGATCCTTTGAGGCCTCAAGTGGAATATGTGCCTTTGTTATTTAGACGACATTGTCGTCTTTTCCACCGATTTTTCGACCCATTTAACTCGCCTCAAGCAAGTTCTCGCCTGCCTCTCTGCCGCGGGACTGCAACTGAACCTGAAGAAATGCCACTTCGCCGCTCGAAGGCTAACGATCCTAGGGCCACGTGGTTTCGAAGGACGGCATTCTCCCTGACCCTGCCAAACTTACAGCCGTTTCAGCGTTTCCCAAACCGACTACCATCAAACAGCTCCGAAGCTTCATTGGTCTTTGTTCCTATTTCCGGCGCTTCGTCCGCAATTTCGCGACCATCATCGCTCCTTTGACCAAGCTCCTCGCTGGCTCTAGTGATCTTTCGGCATGGTCTCCTACTTGTGACGATGCTTTCAACGAACTGCGCCGCCTCCTCACGTCGCCGCCTATTCTGCGACACTATGGCCCATCTGCACCCACAGAGATCCACACAGACGCTAGCGGTGTCGGGCTAGGCGCTATTCTTGCGCAGCGGAAAGATGGCTTCCAAGAGTACGTTTTTGCCTACGCAAGCCGCACTCTAAGCAAAGCCGAAAGCAACTATTCGTCACTGAAAAGGAATGCCTCGCCATTATTTGGGCGATAGAGAAATTTCGGCCTTACGTGTACGGGCGCCCTTTTGACGTTGTGACTGGACCACCACGCCCTTTGCTGGTTGCCGTCACTAAAGGATCCAAGTGGTCGCCTCGCACGATGGGCGTTACGCTTACAAGAGTACGATATCCGCGTGGTTGTATCGCTCCGGTCGCAAACATTCGGACGCCGACGCCCTCTCCCGTTCGCCCCTTTCTACGGACCCGGCCTGCTGCACAAGTACTATCTGTGATACCACTGCCCTCACCATCTCCGACATGCCATCCGAGCAACGCAAGGACCCGTGGCTTGCTTCCATTCTGGACATCCTGGCTGGTCGGACCGCTTCTTCCTCTACTCGCACGTTGCGTCGGCAAGCCGAGCACTTCACCACTCGCGAAGACGTGCTGTACCGACGAAACTACACACCCGGGGGGCCGTCAGTGGCTACTCGTCATTCCACGTCACCTGCGGTCCGAAATTTGTTCCACGTTCCATGACGACCCCCCAATGTGGCCACGCAAGTTTCCTAAAGACATATTCTCGCATCAGGCTCCGATATTACTGGCGTGGTATGTACCGTTTTATTCGACAGTACGTTCGGGCTTGTCCCACGTGCCAGAGACGTAAGATTCCCCCTCAACACGCCGGCGGCACCTTATTAAATGCGAAGCATTTCTTAGCGAACTTCGGCGACTTTGAGCGTATCTATCTATCTATCTATCTATCTATCTATCTATCTATCTATCTATCTATCTATCTATCTATCTATCTATCTATCTATCTATCTATCTATCTATCTATCTATCTATCTATCTATCTATCTATCTATCTATCTATCTAGCCGCCTACGACTTTCTGCTCTCCTGGCCGTATCGTTAATGGGATTTGTACCAAATTTGGTATGGCATAACATGACTGTATGACGAACATAAATGGCTGGTCATATCATGAAAATCATGACTAACTTGTCATGAAAAGTATGATTTACATGCCACGCTCATGGCGCGCTCGCGGCCGTTTCGTTAGCTTGATATAGACCAAATTTGGGACTGAGTGACATGACTGTATGACGAACATAAATGACTAAGTGGTAATATGGAAAATCATGACAAGTCATGAGTGACATGACTTGCATTCCACGCTCATAGCGCGCTCGCGGCCGTTTCGTTAGCTTGATATACACCAAATTTGGTACTGAGTGACATGACTGTATGACGAACATAAATGACAAGTGGTAATATGGAAATCATGACTTGTCATGAGCGACATGACTTGCATGCCACGCTCATGGCGTGCTCGCGGCCGTTTCGTTAGCTTGAGATACACCAAATTTGGTTATTGAGTGACATGCCTGTATGACGAACATAAATGACAAGTGGTAATATGGAAATCATGACTTGTCATGTGCGACATGACTTGCATGCCACGCTCATGGCGTGCTCGCGGCCGTTTCGTTAGCTTGAGATACACCAAATTTGGTATTAAGTGACATGACTGTATGACGAACATAAATGACAAATGGTAATATGGAAATCATGACTTGTCATGTGCGACATGACTTGCATGCCACGCTCATGGCGTGCTCGCGGCCGTTTCGTTAGCTTGAGATACACCAAATTTGGTATTGAGTGAGATGACTGTGTGACATGACTGTATGACGAACATAAATGACAAGTGGTAATATGGAAATCATGACTTGTCACGTGCGACATGACTTGCATGCCACGCTCATGGCGTGCTCGCGGCCGTTTCGGTAGCTTGATATACACCAAATTTGGTATTGAGTGACATGACTATATAACGAACATAAGTGGCAGGTGGTAACATGAAAATCTTGGCATGCATGTCATCTACAATGTCACTTACATGCCACGCTCATGGTGCGCTTCCGTCCAGTTCGCTAGCTTGACATACACCAAAATTGGTATATCGCGACGTGACTGTATGACGAACACAAAGGACCGGTCGTAACATGTAAAACATGACATGCAAATATGTAAAGCATGATTTTCTCCTTCCTGGCTGCTTCGAATTACATCGATTCCCACAGCGCGTGGGATCTGCCGGCTTTCACCTTTTGCCATGCCCCTCCCGACCATTCGACCGCGTCGGCCTCGACATCTACGGTCCCCTTCCCAGCACTGCAGACGGTAACCGTTGGATCGTCGTTGCCGTCGACCACTTCACGCGGTACGCCGAAACTTCACCCCTTCCTTCGTCTACAGCCAAAGACGTTGCCACTTTCATTCTGCACAATCTAGTCCTTCGTCACGGAGCACCTCGAGAGTTGTTAGGTGATCGCGGTCGTGTGTTCCTCTCAGACGTCATCACAGCATTGCTGCGTGAGTGCCGCGTTGTTCACCGCACCACAAGCGCATATCATCCCCAAACCAATGGAATGACCGGAACGCTTCAACCGCACCCTCGGTGACAAGCTATCTACGTACATCTCGTCAGACCACTCAAATTGGGACCGAGTACTACCGTTTATTACGTTCGCCTATAACACCGCCATTCAAAGCACTACTGGGTTCTCCCCCTTTTTTTTTCTCCTTTACGAACGCGAACCATCTTGCACTATGGACACCATTCTTTTGTACAGACCTGACGCCTCAGACTCCACGACTCTATCCCAAGCCGCAACATACGCTGAAGAATGCCGCCAACTGGCACGGTCATTCACAACACAAGACCAAGGGCGCCAGAAGCACCACCACGACGCATCCGCTAACACCACTTCCTACGATCGAGGCTCACTCGTCTGGCTGCGGGTCCCCTCTGCTACTCCTGGCCTTTCCACCAAGTTGGTCCCCAAGTACCACGGCCCATATCGTATACTCCAAAAAACATCACCGGTCAACTACCTCATCGAGCCACTGGAACCATCTTCTGACCATCGTCGCCGTGGCCAAGAGATCGTCCGCGTGTCCAGACTCAAGCAGTGCTATGACCCTCCCGTGCTTACTGTTCCCTAGGTCACCAGGATGGCTCCTTATTGCGCGTGAGTAATTGTACTGAATGTGAATGACAGACGCTCCGCTGTTACGGAAGACGACGACGACGATCGGTGGCTGTGGTTGTCGCTCGCGCACGCGCTTGCCGGTAGCTAGACTTGCCTGATAAAGAGCCTTTCACGAAGCTACGTCTGAACCTTTCTCGACGTACAACACCCCGATTTTATTTGTTAGTAAAAAAAATTATGGCAGCTTCGCAGTAGTGGTGCTAAGGAAAGGAAAGGAAAGGAAAGGAATGAAAGGCAGGGAAGTCAACCAGACGCACATCCGGTTTGCTAAACCTGACTGCACTCGTATCGCATTAAGTACTGAATTGTCACCCAACTTCTCCTTTCTCATTAGTATTATTTTGAGGCGAAAGCCTTTAATATCTCATACTCAAGGTGACCGATGTCCGGCCCCCCGGCACTGTGCCAGCTGTGGTGTCTCCCCCTCACGCGCTAGGGTAAATGAGCCTTACGAGCGCTGGAACGCGGATGGCGTCTGCACGATCCGCAATGCGCGAGCATACGAACGCATGCAAAACGGAGGCAGATTAGTCTCGCGTGTCGCTGCTATTCGCGGTAAAAATTGAAAAGAAAACACGCTCACATTCCGTTTGTGTGCCATTCCACTGAGAGTGTAAAAAAAAAGACATGGCATAGTCAGTCGAATGGCCACAGGCTTTCGCCGCACACACTTTGGAATTTACAAAGTGTCCTTCAATTTTTTTAAAGCCTAAGCATTCCTTTGAAGTGTATATTCTGGCTGCAAGCTTTAGTTGTCATTATATTATATTAGCTTAGTTTGTATGTACCGCCCGCTCCTTGGCCAATCTAACCTTGTAGATGCGTGCGACATTATGCATACCATCATCATCGTCTCGCACAAAGTGTGTAGGCAAGCAGAAGCGCCGAAACTCAGCCTTCTCAAATGATATCGTATACGCGTACTGATCGCGACCAATGTTGCTTAGTTTTGGTTATCTGCCTATAACCGGCATGGTCAGCACGACACGGCCGAAGGAAAGTGCTGAACTATCAACGAAACGGGCGGGTGGCTGCGTAAGGTTGGACAAGACAGGGTAACAAAGTGCACAGTCCAATTTCGGGGGTTGGTCAGAGCGCTGAAGGTGAACCATTTTCTCCATTTTAGCGCTTCCTCCTGGAATAGCTCCAGTGGCCTTTTCTTTCTTTGTCTATAGTCGACACTGAAGCGCACATTACCGAATACGTTACAGGCAGTAACTCGACGCGCTCGGCTACAAGCAGGGAAGCATTCGTCGATACTACGAGGTAATAGCACCGATTCCTCTTACTTTGTATACGGTACCCGGATTAGATTGATCCACATAATGGGGCACCTTTTAGGGGAAGGGAGCAGAAACGTGATGGCTTTTCGTCCGTTATGACCTTCCCATTACCCGGCCGATCACGATGAAACTACGGTGGAGAACGAGAAAATCGCTGCAGAGGAGCTTTCCGTGCCAGGAGGGCTTGGGCGTATATACACACTAAGAGGTGCGGCCCCAGCAATACGGATCCACTGAGCACCGGCCAAATTGCGTTGGTGCGGTACCTATCAGCGCCCGCTCGAAGTCACTGGAGCTCTTCTGCACCCAAGCGGGGTCTATATGTTTTCCCTCATTCCTTTTCGCCCAAGTTCTCCGATTACCGACAGAACAAGCGACGATGCACGCTTTCCTGCTTTCTTCAAACAATGGCCAAGGGCTCCATTACATAGTTCCAAGCGCGCGACAGCTCCCGTGTTTGAACCAAGCCTTGGTGTACTCCAACTAGCCGAAGCTATCAGCATATCGGTGGCGTATGCGAACGCTATTACCAGTGCCATGTGTAGGTTGTTAAAGGAGCAGTGACATCAACTTTACGCATGTCGCGTTTTTTGCGTCAACGTGTAGTTATCGATCCCCTAGTAACGATTCGGTACTGATAATGCAACAAAGCGACGAATTAATATATGTAATAATGATTAGTATGACCAGTATCGAACACAATTCAAAACGGGAGCAAAGCCCGCCAATTTTTAGCGCTGCCAACGCTGCCAAGCGGCCACCTCCCGCGGTCACGCCCCATCTGACCACGTGGCCGCACGAAATGGTGACGCGAGTTTCAGCTCACATTTCGTCTGCTCGGCGCGCACGTGTAGGCATGTGTTCGCCACCCCCATCGTCGTCGCCGCCGTCAAGAGCGTCCACAAGCGACGATGAAAACACTGAAGAATATGGAATCGCTGCTATTCGCGACGTGGTGAATCATTTACGGTTCGATCCTCTTCAGAGTAGTGATTCTGATATCGACGCCCGACCCAGCAGCGACGAGGAGGCAGCTGGAGACGCGCGCTTGAGCAATGCTTGCTGGCCAGACATGCCACAACTACGCATATGAACGCTGCGTGCTTGTTACGTGTTTGAAATAATATTTCTCTGAACCATACGTTCCATCCTGGTGCACTTTGATCGGTTATTGTCATGTTTGCGTCTACCTAAGCATAACCAATGTGTCGTAATAACGGGTCAGCTAGTGGATGTCGCCATGTGTGTCAGTTGTAATGTATACTGCTCATAGACTGAAACACGACAAGAAAAAAAAAGTGAAACGCGGAGGCCTGTCGTTATCATTCCGTGAGCGCGTTGTGGGTGTAGCGTTTCGCAATGGTGCGCCAAACTTCTCGCTTTTTCTCTTATTTGAAGAGCATGATTGCAGCGCACAATGATTCCATGGCATGCTGGCACGTAATGCGATTGAGGTCATAGCTTCGAATAGTCACATTCGCGCTCATCACTCCACGACAGTCCACCCGAAGCGGCAAAACGAAAACGCAGGACTCACACGAATGCGCTGCACGAACCAAGCAAAACAAAACAGGCGACGCCGTTGCCAGGCAGCCTGGCGTCGCCGCCAGGCAGTACCACAAGTAGGCACCACGATGAAAACATTAAGCTTGTCGACGTCAACGTTACTCGCGCATCGTCACTCAGCGTCTGAGGCATGGCCTAGACGCTAGCTGAACACGTCAACATAGTGTCGATGTTGCATGGCACGAACGCGCAGTTGAGCCTCTGCCCGCTCTTTGCGCTCGATTTGAAATTTGGTGTCACTGCTCCTTTAAGAAGTTCGCAAGGTAAGCGATGGTAGCGTGTCGTCGTGAGCCGCAAAACTGACGAGCTGACGTTTCCGAAGTCGGACTTTCTCTCAGGAGGTCAATCAGGAGGCCAGCGTTTGAAAAACGATAACAACGTTTATTGCAGGTTATAGCAGGTTATAGCTGTACAGAGCCTGCCAGAACGACCAAGTCGGCTGGGGCGACTCCTCTAACAACGGACGGGCTTGGTCTTAAATGATGTCAGTCCATTGTGTCGTGTCCTCTCGACGACGCCTTGGGGGTGGTCTACATCGTCCGCCCACTTTAGGCCGTCCTCTTATGCGGGTGGGTCGTCGACCGATCGTGGTGTTGACCGATCGTGGTGGTCCACCGCGGTCGAACAGTGGTTATGGTGCTCGGCTGATGACCCGAAGGTCGCGGGTTCAATCCCGGCCGCGGCGGTCGCATGTCAATGGAGGCAAAATGGTAGAGGCCCGTGTACTGTGCGATGTCAGTGCACGGTAAAGAACACTAGGTGGTCAAACTTTCCGGAGCCCTCCACTACGGCGTCCCTCATATCGTGGTTTTGGGACGTTAAACTCTAGATATTATTATTATTATTATTACCAATCGTGGTGAGGCCTGCATGACACTACTCGGAACTGTCAAAGCAGGTCTGATTCCCGCAGGCAGGAAGTCTGAGGAATTCCACCTGCGTGGTCGGGGCACTGTGAATTCATCGAAGGCCAGCGCAGCCCAGTCGAAGACGGACTTGTTCGTCAAGCTTTCCCGGGGTTGACGACCTGGTTCCCAGAGCCGTGGCGTAAGGGCGTTGGTGGGAGAGCCGAGAGTTCGCCGAAACACTGGCGGCTAGCCGATCTCCCTGTGGGAAGAAGGGTTGCCGGAGGGGAAGAAGCTTTCGCACAACAAGGTGTAGAGCTATTTCTGTCACATAGCTATGCCGAAAGTCATGGAAAGGAAAATGATAGGCGTAACCTTAAGGGACAAGAAGTGAGCAGAGTGCGTCAGGGAACAAACGGGTCTTAAGGACATCTTAGTGCTGCGGAGGCCCTGGGTGGGTTTGTATATGGAACCTATGAGGTCACGCGAACATTAGCCGTTAAATCTTACGTCAATGTGGAAGCATCGCGGTAGCTCTTGGCTTATAGAAAAAAAATGTGTGTACCTTAAAAGCGCACGTGTGCGGGAGCTGTTGTTTATCTCTAGTACATGGTTTCTACCAACTAACAGAGATGAAAGAAGCACATTGGTTATAAAAAGCACAAACATTGCACTTTTAAGAGCTGAATTAATAAGCACTCCATCCCTCTCCTTGTCGAATGAGAGAGAGAGAGAGAGAAAAGCGAAGGAAAGGCAGGGAGGTTAACCAGGTTGCACCCGATTTGCTACCCTACATGGGGGAAGGGGGGAAATGGGAGGAAAAGAATAGAGAAGAGAAGAAGGGAAGAGAGGGAACGTAATACGCTTGCACGCATAGCAGCGTGTACCGCGCATGCCCAGAAAGTCATAAAACTGCGAAATGTCACAAAGTACGGGACAACTTTGACGGTCTTAGATGAAGTACACTGGAATCCATCATGTTAATGAAGGCTTGCCAGGACTGGCTCCAAGGTATCCAGCACTTGCAGTGCTGATTGTGATTGTGATTTCGCAATGTGCTGAGCGTGCGATTTGGGGTGTTTCGCTCCCGCTTCAGGAACAAACGGACACAGTACATACCGTAGTACGTGCAACGAACAGATGGGCATTTATCCGCACTTTTTGCACAACGGTGAGCCGACCAGACGAATCGTGCAAAAACTGCAGGAACACGACAAATAACACAATAGAATGCCAAAAACAGGGGGGACCCTTAAGCTTCGCCTTTTAAGAGTTGAACGCGATAGCGATATCTTGTTCCTAGTGCGTACTTCAATCACTTAGTGCATACTATGTAATATGTAGCATGCTTTAAACCACGAGCCATTATGAGCGGGAAATGTTTTCGAACTTGCTATGCACCCACTACGTGGTCCCTTAAGGGAATACGCGCAGTAACGTGGGTGCCTTTTGTAATGGGTGGCTGGCTTTGAACCACGATGTCCGTTATGATATTCACATGTTCGGACGCTCGATGGCAATGTACACTTGTACCAGGCAATATTACTGCGATATTACATGTTGTATTGTGACGCCTGTATACAGGACGCGTGTGTTTGTAAAGCATGAAAGTTATTTTCAATGCATTTCCAAGCAGAGGAAGTTATTTTCAATGTAATTCCAAGCAGAAGCGTGGCTGTGTGGTAGAACACCTGCTTGCCACGCAGACAGCCTTAGTTCGATACTCATTGGGACCCGGACATTTTTGTTATTTATTTCATTTCGCATCTTTCTCGATTTTTCGGTCACGGACAAGATGATTTTTCGCTCACAACCAACGACGCCGACACCGACGCCGACGCCGGAATTTCTGGGAAATGAGCTCTCTAACGCTATCGCGTTAATATAACGCACACAAGGTTACAAGAATGCGGCGTCGCCGATGTTACAATCACTACGGGAGGCCGCGAGGACGATCCGTGGAATATCTCGCAGACCGCCCTGCGAGAGACGACGATCGAAGACCAGCGCCAAGCCTCAAAGAGGAAGGGCCGTCGTTGCTGCCACCGGGGGGGCACGAACGGTTTGGGGGGCTAAGCGTTCGGCTCACCCAAATAGCCGCTTAAAACCGACTTGACCTTGACTTGGCTAGAAGTGTATAAATAGGCGGCGGCAGAATCGCTTGGCTCACATTCTTTTAGGCGGTTTAGGTAGTGTGGTTACCATAGAGTTTCTCACTAACTTGTGAGAAACTCTATGATGACACGGTGCCGTGGTGCGGTGGCTTTTCTCCATGGTGGGTGTTGGTTTTGACTGTGATCTGTTTGCATTAGCGAGAACCACCTATGCCCATGGAGACGTGGTCGCGTTGTCAAAGAGTGTTATAGGAAGTGATTCATTTGCAAGTCTTTGCCGCTTTTGTTAGTTCCTGCGAGGTCACCGTGTTTAGTCGACGCTGATGAGCGGAGGGAGCTTCTCCGCGGTGCTTAGTAGGTAACGTCAATATCCCGAAGTGCTCGCCACCAAATCTGTAAGCAATGATAACGATCTGTATGAGCCGTGAAATAAAGGCCATGTGTTATGCGATTTGTGAATGCCTGTTTGGCGCACAACTATAGTATTGTAGCGTACGTACGTGGACCTGTGGTAAGTGCCTGTGTTGGTGAGGGTCGATCGGTATCAGTCGAACTGTCATTTGGGCGAATTACTTGAACCAACGCTTTCATTTAAGCTTCGTCTTGCGTAAATGCGTGAGACAGATACGGTATGAGCAATTTGGAAGCGACGGGATATAAACAGGCGTTCACCCGACGTTATATTGTCCGAGTAGCTTATGCTGTCACCGATGATGACAAAGGGTTTTCTTAGCGGTGTCTGTTTAGGTAGGTGTATACAAATAAAAAAGGGAATAAAACGAAAAATTTATTGCTGGGAGCGTTGCCTAGCTTAAATTGCCGACCCCTAAACGTCTTTCTAAAAGTCAACATTGCCGCAGCGCAGTCGTGTTATAGGGCGAAGTGCACGCTGTGTATTGCGGTAAACCATACATAGTGCACGCGTGTGTGTGTAAAATGGAAATGGAGCACTGTCATTAGGCCTCGAGTGTGGGCCTTAATTATACATGACCACGCATATCGAACGCGGTTTTCTCGACTATCGCAACGGAGCACATCGTGGTCGGACTGCTGAGAATTGCGGTTAGGAATGACGCGCATTGCGCCAAATGGAGCGCTCACCATCGCGAACATCAGACGCGTACCCCTTGCCGCGCCGTCTAAATATTTGGCAGATCGTCACCTCGGCTTGCATGAAGCTGCGTATTGTGTAGCCACTAATGACAACAGAAGGTACGAATTTTGCTCATCATCACCATCTCGAAATGTGCGTTATTAACCAGGGAGAAGCGTTTGTTGGGGGGCTAGTTGCTATGACATAACTTCTTAAAAATTGAACTGCGCTAGAGACGAGAGACCAGAAACGAAGTGAACAGGACGATCGCAGACTAACAACTGGTTTATTGAAATCACAAAGACTACCCTTATGAAACAATGCGCGTGCGCAGTGACAGTCATGACCACGTGACAGAATTGCACCACCCCCAAAACTCCTATCTACAAAAGGAAATCACGCTCTTTCCCGGACAGATACACAGATGTGTCGCTGACGCACTTATCAGGCCCGTGTCTTGCTATCCAAGAGGCCTCCAAGATTTTCCCTTGCCCTTTGGCTCTTAGCTCGCCCTAGCACCTTGGTGCTACTAAAGATGGGCTTGCATCCCTGCGCGCATGCGCCACAATGCACTGGTAGGTGTTTCCCACTTCCGTCTCCTAATGAATTAGCATGCTCCATCAAACGCTTATTAATGCACCTTCCGGTCTGCCCAACATAAACCATTCCACAGGTCAGGGGGAATTCGTAGACCACTTCAGTTGTACAGGGTACATACGCACGTCTGTGCTTAACATCACATCTTTCATTGTTAACTTTGCTCGCGTTAGACATGGCACACAAACGCGACAACTTGCAAGGCGCTGAAAAAACCATATCAACGCCGAATCTTCCCGCCACCCTTTTGATGCCATGCGACACCTTGTGTATGTACGGCATCACTTCAAACTTCCGCCTTTCACTCTTTCTGAATCTTTTTCGTCAGCGGTCGTGGTACGGTGGCAAACGTCCTTCAATAGTGATTCTGCTACAGCCTGAAGTAGCGTCTGCGGGAAACCTGCATTTCGGAGACGACTCACTTGGCAAGAGAAACTATCTTTGGCGTTATGGTGACATGACTTGGTCAAAGATGACCTTAAGCATGACACCGCTATGCCCCTCTTCACAAGCTTCGAGTGAGAGGAATCAAAAGGTAAAAGGGCCTTGTTCGTGCGTGGCGAATACGACAAGCACAAGTGTTTGCTATCTTTGAAACACAACTTTAAATCTAAAAACTGCAGAGACTGCTCTTTGGTGACAAGGCCCTAGCCGCTGTTAAGAAGAACTTTCGGATTTCGGATGTAAAACCTCCAAAAGCAAAAAAGATGGCAGTGGCTTTGCTGGAAGGTTTAAAACTCGACTGGATGAAGAGGGAGGTGAAGAACAATAAGGTTCATGCGCTCACCGTGTTCTTCAGTGCAAAAAGCCATAAGGTGGATTGTCCCTTCCGAGCCATCGTCACGGAGCGTGGAACATGGCAAGCTACTGTCAGCCGGTATCTGCAGGCGCAGCTTAAGGGGCTGGCCCCTGAGGACCCGTACAAGATCTCGAGTTCAGACCGACTAGTAGGGCTGCTCCAAGATAACCTACCAGGAGCGAACTCCGGCTTTTCGATTGACATTGAGGAGCTTTTCTACTCGATTCCCCACGAGGACCTTTTCCAGGGAGTTCACAATTGCATTGAACGTTCTGGTGCGGTGGCGTTCCAGAACTCGAGTGGTGTCTCGGTAGGGGGATTCTTGGAGCTGCTGGAGACTTACCTTACCTCAACGATTGTGAGTTTTCAGGAGAACTTTTACGTACAAAAACGAGGCATATGCATAGGGTCCTGCGTGGCACCGGTGCTCGCTGAGATATATTTAGCCGATATAGATTGTTCGTTGTCTCGGGTGCTTACCGATGATTACGTTGTTCGTGTCTGTAGATACGTGGATGACTTTTTAGTACTTGTAAAAACTGACCCTAACCATGACCTAGAAGAGATAGCGAAGCGTATTCTTCATTCTTTTAAATCCACAGCAACCAAGTTGAATTTTACTTTTGAATTGCCTGACAATGCATCTCTGCAGTTTTTAGATTTAAAGTTGTGTTTCAAAGATAGCAAACACTTGTGCTGGTCGTATTCGCCACGCACGAACAAGGCCCTTTTACCTTTTGATTCCTCTCACTCGAAGCTTGTGAAGAGGGGCATAGCGGTGTCATGCTTAAGGTCATCTTTGACCAAGTCATGTCACCATAACGCCAAAGATAGTTTCTCTTGCCAAGTGAGTCGTCTCCGAAATGCAGGTTTCCCGCAGACGCTACTTCAGGCTGTAGCAGAATCACTATTGAAGGACGTTTGCCACCGTACCACGACCGCTGACGAAAAAGATTCAGAGAAGAGTGAAAGGCGGAAGTTTGAAGTGATGCCGTACATACACAAGGTGTCGCATGGCATCAAAAGGGTGGCGGGAAGATTCGGCGTTGATATGGTTTTTTCAGCGCCTTGCAAGTTGTCGCGTTTGTGTGCCATGTCTAACGCGAGCAAAGTTAACAATGAAAGATGTGATGTTAAGCACAGACGTGCGTATGTACCCTGTACAACTGAAGTGGTCTACGAATTCCCCCTGACCTGTGGAATGGTTTATGTTGGGCAGACCGGAAGGTGCATTAATAAGCGTTTGATGGAGCATGCTAATTCATTAGGAGACGGAAGTGGGAAACACCTACCAGTGCATTGTGGCGCATGCGCGCAGGGATGCAAGCCCATCTTTAGTAGCACCAAGGTGCTAGGGCGAGCTAAGAGCCAAAGGGCAAGGGAAATCTTGGAGGCCTCTTGGATAGCAAGACACGGGCCTGATAAGTGCGTCAGCGACACATCTGTGTATCTGTCCGGGAAAGAGCGTGATTTCCTTTTGTAGATAGGAGTTTTGGGGGGTGGTGCAATTCTGTCACGTGGTCATGACTGTCACTGTGCACGCGCATTGTTTCATAAGGGTAGTCTTTGTGATTTCAATAAACCAGTTGTTAGTCTGCGATCGTCCTGTCCACTTCGTTTCTGGTCTCTCGTCTCTAGCGCAGTTCAATTTTTAAGAAATTAACCAGGGAGTGTGGGCTATTCCACATTCTACTTCACGAGATATAGGAGCGCGAAAAATAAACGCAGCTGAAACACACTCTGTGTCATCTCGCTTGTCGTTCGTACATTTTTCGACCTGCCAATATGTTATGCTACGAAGCGAACGACCAGGAACATCGCGCATCGCGATCTGGGCCCCTGCGATCAAGGACATGGCGTGGCGGCTCCTCAGACTCGCGACTAAGCGCATATTAAATACCGTCGATAAACACTCCTAGTACAACATTGGTGCACTTGGAACCATGCTTGGTAATGCTGAAAAGTGATAACGCAGCTAAAGCACCAAACTGACCCAACAGTCAAGGCAAAACAAGTCGCCAGTGATGTAGGACACCTGGTCACGTAGATTTTGAGCATTACCACCCTCTTTTATCGAAGTTACTGAGGAGATAGTTTACTGAGCCGTGTTCTACGTTCCCATCCCACTCGTTCTCTGAGAAATCATGCTGGAAGGATTCTATTTGAGAATGTCCGTCGCGGGGTGCTTAGTATTGCAATTCGTTTTCGGTTCCTTGTTTTATATCTTTTTGTTACACCCAATTCTCGAAAACTGCCCGCACAATAGTAGCATGCAAATATTTCCACATTGGAAAACCAACTCATTTCATTTTGGGGGGTTTGAGGCTGAAGTATACCGAGCACACAGCGCGAGAGCACGGCCATTCTGGCAGTGAAGAATCCCAAGGACTACGGCGACAATAGATTCGAATGAGGCACTCTCACTGCGACCGGCTAAGCGATCGGTCAAAGACGCAGATCGATAATTATCGGCATGCCATCCACCGACATCACGTTCGAGAGCTATAAACGGCCCCGATACGGCACTACACATAACCGGAGCCGTGATGAACGTCGTACGACTTCCTCGGTTGCGGGAGACCGCCGAACGTAGTCGTAGCCCATTTACCCTTGCTCTGAGGCCCGAACAACTACGGCGTGTCGGCAGCGTTGAGAACCGTCCAGGTTGGAAACTTGACTGACGGAGAGGAGGTATCCCGCGGTTGGTTCAGGGCGCGTATGGCACTCCAGTCCCGTCGAAAACTGGCAAGGCGGGCTAGGATGATGCAGCCCTATTGCTCTTTAGCGTGTAATATGTTTACGCCGTTTCTGCGGTGGCAGGCGTGGACATACCCGTTGTCCATGCGGCAACGACGCTTGGTGAGGCTAGCGGGAGTAAGGGCATGTCGGGCATCATGTGCCATCACACATGATATACAACTCAACGCTGTTTGCTTTTATAGTTATGGAGCCCCTTTTGACTGAGTCGGTGGTCCGGGGGCATTTTTGGTCTAACAAGGAGAAAGTTTCGCGCGTTCCTACGCGCTGCCTCCCCACATAAAAACTCTTTTGGGGTGTTCCGCTGCTCCAACCGAAAGGTGCGAGTACAGGTATACCTGTATATAGCGTCCTGCCTTAATCGACTGCCCGCGAGGCCTCTTCGTGCAAATCCGAAATATAAGCCGAAGGGACTGATTCGTCGCATGTGACTCCTTCGTGATATATCATTGCATGCAGCACGTTTTCTTTTTCTGGCTTTTCCCGCGTTTTAAACTTGCCGATCGACTGATGGTATTCAAGTATAGTGTATGGTTGTTATGTCGTGGTTGCATGCGTGAACGCGAAACTCGTGTACGGCTAGGTGACGTCATACGTATTAGTGGCAACTTTTTTCTAGATGCACTGCTGTACGCACTCGTCTATATTTTACATGTACCTGCTAACAAAGAAAGATTTTCTGCATTTTTCCTTTCTTTTTTTTTGCTTTTTTTTGTGGTGTGAAGAATATAATTCTTGTGTCTGCTGTCTGTCGGCTTTGCCTTTCAAGCCCAATGAGGCTTTGTACTTAAGGATGGACGCGGCTTTCGTATCGCAAAAAACATGGTAAAAAATATATTTTTTTTTCAAGATCAAATTTTCATTTTCTGGCGCCAAAGCGTCCAAAACGTCTACACTGCAAAACCGCGCAAAAGTGCCTCGAAAAATTTTTTGCGCCTTCCAGCGATCTTCAAATAATTATAGCTACGCGATGGCGCGGCCGACAGGCGGCTTTTGGACTTGTCGGAAAAAGCAGTTCTCCGTGCTCAACTTCCCCGCTTTAGTTGGCTCCCCCATTCAGAAAGAAGCGCACAAAAAGGGAATGCTGGAGGGTTGTTCCCCGGCCTCCGATTGTCCGCGTCCACCATAAGTTCCCCAGTTCCCGCGACATCGGTGCGATGCTCGCTTCAGGACATCATCGTCTGCTGCTTGCGCATCGCAAGGTCACTGCTGTCGACAATCGGGCTACTTCGTGACGTGTTCACGGTTCAACTGTCACTAGGAATCAATTACTGGAGTAAAATTGAAAGGGGAGCTAGTTGGTACACATTCATCGTAATAACTTTTTTAGCGCGAACTAACACACGGACAAAGAGAGGGAACGACGCTATCTTTGTCCGAGTGTTATTCGGCGCTAAAAAAGTTATTACAATGAAAATAATCACGCTTTAGTTAGCAATTGTAAGCTGATGCTCGATTATATTACGATGGCGCACCGCGATCGCAGACTGCGCGGCGCGCCGTCGGAGTCATCATACACTCTAAATTCGGTAACCTTTGCAATGGTGCACATTTTCACATTTTTGTGCACATATAACCTAAAAGTTACATCGATGTAACCTTTACATTTGTAACCTTTCTAATGGATTACAAATGCAAAGGTTACTTTTTTTATATAGGTTACACGGCTCTCTTTAGGAATGTAACCATTGTAAAGGCATGCAAAAATCATAAATACATAGGTTACTTGTAAAACGTCCTTTATTAAAATGTCCTTCGTGCTTTCTCAAGGACACAAAACGTAACTCTCTTATGCTGCAATGTGACCTGTATACAAATAATATCCAACCAGGAAAACGGTGCACAAAAACAAGACGAACAAAAATATCAATGGGGTACATGGTTAGCACACCTTTTTTTTCAAGAGCAAAGATTCTTCAGGTGGTGTGTGAGCAGTTCACGGGGAGTGGTTGTGTCCGGCAGGGCAATCTTCTGCAGTAGGGACAAGGATTGGTGAGAATTCGGCGGGGGGGGGGGGGGGGGGGGGGTATACTCAAGATTTTTGGATGTAATAGGTCAGCAGGCAAAAAATGAGGGCCCGCTCTATATTTCCATTAGATATCCGGATGACTTGCCCAGCGCTTCCAGCGTAAATGCAAGTGGGCTCAGGTCAGGTATACGCATGAGGTGCAGTGATTTGCAGGTCATCTGGTAGAGAAATCTGTGACATATCACAAGAGAGCCACGAAGGAACAGCATGGTAAAAACTTCTCGCCAAACTTAAGTGAGATTCATTCAAAAAAACAAGACTTTGTAGCATTCGTATATTACTGTGCTATTGAAAGTAAAATTAAAATTGTAAGAAAGCACTTGATTCAACAGTAATTGGTAGGTGTATGCATGTAGTGATCATTCCACAAACCTCGTTGATGAGTGTGTGCCTTGAATGGCCTTGCAAGTGCTTGACGATGTCGATGAATGTGCATTCACGTTGTTCTTTGCATGAAGACGCCTCCGACACTGCTCTGAGCTTTCTCTCCAGGTCACCAATGCTGCTTTTAAACCGGAGCCCGACTTCGATGCAAAGCTGGAGAAAAGTAAAGATAAAGCAAAAGTGATGATTCATATTAACCACGAATACGTACCACAATGAATATACTGCTATGACAAGCACCCTAACAACAAACTTCACAAACGAAGCCACTCCTAACAGGTGAGAAAGGACCCGATTTGACAAGTATTTTAATAAGGAAGACCTCACATGCCGTTAAAGTGCATCTAGAGCAAAAGCCACTTACCCAGCTGGGCAGTGGTTGCAGTAGTCGCAACGAATGGCGCTTGCTGTTGTGGAGTCGTCCGGTGAACAAAAAACGACGTAGCGCAGACACTCACTAGAAGTTCCGTTGCAGCTGCCACGCCGCACACCTCACATGTCTCTGCTGCTCAGCGGCACCACCGGTTTTGCGCAGCGCACACAAACCCAAGGAAGCAAATGGCGAACGAAGTTCGCAACCGCCGCCAGAAAGCGGCGTGCCTCACACGTGCAGCACGGGCGATTCGGCGCTGCGCACTGTTCCGCCCTAAAGTCCCTTACTCCGCCCGCGGCGCGCAGGCGCGTAGGTGCGTATGCGCCAGCGGTGGCGCTTTCCCGCCGTCTAGACTTCATGGCGCCGAACACAGTCGAGCGCCGAGCGGTCAGGAGAACCCACGCTCGCAGCCGCGCTATTAGCAATGCCCATAGACTGTCGCGCCGCCAAGCGGAATTGGGGATCGTACTCTCATGAAGGGTCAGTATGGCAGCGCCAGGGGGGATGAAAATAGTGAAACTTCGTGGTTTTTCTGGATGGATGGATGGACGCTATGAGCGTCCCCTTTAAAACGGGGCGGTGACATGTCTGCCACCAGGCTCGAAAAAAAATCTTTCTTTTTATGTTGGCCTAATGCCTTATCTACACTGATTAAATCTATGTTATTATAGCAAAGAAAAATATAAATTCACGGTCCATCTCTCTGCCTCTTATGGCAGAATGACCTTATTTTCCCCCATTCTTTATTTTTGTCCTTTATCTTTACTTTTCTGCCACCAATACTCTAACCGGCTCTTACTTATTTCTATCGCGGACGTGTTCAGCTTTCCATTGTTGTCCCTAAAACCCAAGGCTTCATGTAGACTCGTGCACACACGTATATCTGGGTGGATATCGCCACATTCAATCAGTACATGTTCCATCGTTTCCTTAGTTTCCCCACAGCATGTACATTGTCCTTCTTCGTTACTGAATCTCGCTTTATAACTACGCGTTCTAAGGCAACCCGACCTTGCTTAAAACAGTAAAGCGCTTCCCCTTGAATTATCATAAAACCTTTCCCCTCCTTATTTCGTTTTACATGTGAAGCATATTACGGCGAAGCTTAATCCGGGGGTGGTGGTGGTGTGCGGCGTGGCCATCCTTACTGCGCATGCGCAAACCCTTTCAAAAAAAATAAAAATAAAAAACCTCCTCTCCCCCCTCTCTCTCCTCTAGGCATCCCCCCTCACTGCGCATGCGCCTTCCCTCCTCTCTCCCCTCCTACACTCCCCCCTCTCTCCTCTAGACATCCCTGCCCGCGGCGTCCACACTCCCACTGCGCATGCGCGTCCCCCCTCTCTCTCTCCTCTCCTACGCTCCCTCCCTCTCTCGCCTCGCGACGCCGACGCAGGCAGCGCCTGCTAGCGAGTTTCTTGGTTGGAAAAACCGACTGCTCGCGCTGCACAACCGTTCACTGTCCACCCTGTATATATAGCACTGGATCTTGACCTGCAAGGTGGTGCCGGTGGGAGATTTCTCCTGTGCGTTGTTGAACAATAAAAATTCGCAGAGTGCGCGTTAACTAAAAGCGGACTGCGGGTCTCTGTGTCCAGTCGGAGCCTTCTGTCTCTCATTGCCCATTAGCAGCGATTGGCATGTTCCAGTACGAAACACCGCTCCATCACTGCGTGCTTTGCGCCTCCCCAGTTTTCTCTGCTGCGCAACGCTGCGATGAGTGCCAGCGTCAACGCCGCCGCCAGTGTAAGCGTTAGCGCCCGCTGCTTCGCATCTACACATGGTTCCCTTTATCGGGAGATGGTGTAATTTTTTTTCCCTTTCGGTAGTTACTGAGAGCCGGCTGCTTTTCCATCGCTGTCATCCAATAAGTCCTCTCCGCCTCTCTGACTTATGTCGCCCACACTGCTAGCCGTATATTTACTGGTGAGCCTCCTAGTTCTTTTTCTCCACTGGCTGTCAACGCTTTTTCTATACAAATACCTGAAAACCTTCCCTGCCCATCAGTGTTGCGGAATGGGCGCCTATTCCATTCCAATTCCATTCCGAGGAATTAGAACTTGGCGCAATTCCATTCCTTTCAATTCCTCGGAATGAAAAAAACTTAGCCCATTCCCACTCCGGGAATGGCCGGGCAGTTCAATTCCATTCCTGTAATTCCTCAACGTAGGAAAGGCATCTTGATAGTTTTGTCGAGTCAAGAATGAACGCCCCATAAAGCTGATGTCATCACATGCATTGAGAACTGCAAAGGTACGCAAAACACGTTACCAAGGTCGAGGGATATATCTCGGTGACATCTCGGTGACATGTCTCGTGCAGTACAACCACCGCACTTATTCCCATGGGGGCAGTTCTCCCACTACCTATAGTATTTGCATGGTCAGCATGTTTGAACGAATGGCGATGTTTTAATATTGTTTAAGCTTAAATATGTTAAGGATAAAAAAATTACACCATCTCCCGCTAAAGGGAACCATGTGTAGATGTGAAGCAGCGGGCGCTAACGCTTACACTGGCGGTGGCGTTGACGCTGGCCCTATCGCAGCGTTGCGCAGGAGAGAAAACTGAGGAGGCGCAAAGCACGCAGTGATGGAGCGGTGTTTTCTACTGGAACATGCCAATCGCTGCTAATGGGCAATGAGAGACAGAAGACTCCGACTGGACACAGAGACCCGCACTCCGCTTTTTAGTTAACGCGCACGCTGCGAATTTTTATTGTTCAACAACGCACAGGAGAAATCTTCCACCGGCACCACCTTGGAGGTCAAGATCCATTGCCATATATACGGGATGGCCAGTGAACGGTTGTGCAGCGCGAGCAGTCGGTTTTTTCAACCAAGAAACTCGCTAGCAGACGCTGCCTGCGTCGGCGTCGCGAGGCGAGAGAGGGGGGAAGCGGAGGAGAGGAGAGAGAGGGGGTGACACGCATGCGCAGTGGGAGTGTGAACGCCGTGGGCAGGGATGCGTAGAGGAGAGAGGGGGAGCGTAGGAGAGGAGAGAGAGGGGGACGCGCATGCGCAGGGGGAGTTAGACGCCGCGGGCAGGGGATGGAGAGAGGGGGGGAGTGTAAGAGGGGAGAGAGGAAGGGAGGCGCATGCGCAGTGAGGGTGTGGCTGCCGTGGGGAGGGATGCCTAGAGGAGAGAGAGGGGGAGAGGAGGTTTTTTATTTTTATTTTTCTTTAACTGTTTGCGCATGCGCAGTAAGGGTGGGCACGCGGCACACCACCACCACCACCACCGGATTAAGCTTTCGCCATAAGATGCTTCACATCTAATATGACGACATAGCGTATTTTTATGTTGACAAAAGTAGTGTGCAAGAAGACTAAGCAGTTCTGCCACGCGTCTGGAGCGGTCGTGAATATGGAGAAAACTAAGATTTGGTTAATGGGAAAGAAAGCCATCTAGATCTGCCGAGGGGAAAAAAGTCACAGTTTCACCGCCAGGGTGAAGCAATGAATGCGATAGCAACAAATTCTAATGTTATTCGAAATGAGGCTGGCAGCTAACTCATTGGATCCGATCTCACGCAACTCTACAAAATGCTGGTTTAAGAGCATACGGCCGCTCCAGGGACACAATATCCTCGCGTTGAGAGCGGAGCACGTAGGAGCCAGCCGCCCGCTGTCGGCTGCTGAAATTGCGAGATAACGCGTGCGCCAGCGACGACCGCGCTCGTAAAACCGAAGGTCGCACTGGCTGAATGAGGGACACCCCCCCCCCCCTCGCGTCTTTCCGCGCTTGTTAAGGCGAGTTTACGCTAGCGCGACACGACACCAACGTAGACACGAGGCCGACACTCAGCCGACTGATGTCCTTTCAGTGTTGTAGGTGAGACGCAGGGTTGCCGTTGGTGGCTACTTTGCGCCAAATTGGCTACTTTTCGACCCCGTCTGGCCACAAAAATTTCCAGTTGGCGCCATGGCTATTTTCTGGCTACTTTTAAAGTGCGGATTTGGCGCATTAAGTAGCCATTTTTTTCACATTTTTGCAGACAAAACACATTGTTTTTAAGCTTTTCTCTCACTTCAGCGGATGCGTACGGTCGTCCTCCACCCACCAGTAGGCTGGTGATCATCGAGGCACCCTTACGCGACGCTTAGCGCGTCTCCAAATACGGAGTGGCGAAGTTGCGTGCATGGTGACGAACACGTGGCCAGCTCGGTGCTCAAGCTTCCCGCCATCTATTGTGATGCTACGCGCAAGTTTTACGAATAATTCTGATGCGCAGTGCGTGTTCTCGTGTAAACTTAGGAAAACAGACATCTGCAACAAAATTTAGCTGGCCTGTTCATCTACAACCAGAATTTGGTCTGCAGCTTCAACGAAAATCTGCTTCAACTTTACATGTTCCTTCGGACTTGCTGGCTGGAATATTCTAATATAACTTCGTGTGTGGCAAGAACTCATATTTTCTACATAAAATATATGCACGCGTAATGAATTTATCATAACTCGTTCACTTAATTTATTTACAACTTATCGGTGGCTTTCTATGCTCTTACTTATTCAAAATGGTATTATTTATTGATCAATATTAAAGAATCTGCTCATAATACCACTTCTGTTCTACTCGGCTACAAATTTGGCGATAATATTAAATGGCATGGCTACTTTTGGCTACTTTTGGCTTGAGTTCTGGCTCCTTTTCAAGTCCACCCAACGGCAACCCTGGTGAGACGGTCGGCCGACGATGTCGCCGGACCGTCTAGTCACACTAGGCCGATGACGACGACGACGCCTCGAAAAACAGCATGTCGTCGTAGTGTAACATGATGGCAGACCGAAAACACCAGCAAAACACATCGGCAGACTTGTCTTTGGCAGGTCGTCGGGAGATCGGTGGCCGAGCGAAAATTTGCCCATGTCGTTGGTTAAAACGACGAAGGGGGGAGATCTTGGGGGGGGTATTGTGCGGAGGCCCCGCACAGTACCCCCTCAGCGCACCTCACGGATGTCTTTTCCTCGCTTCCCTTTGTCTGTCCCCACCCCCGTCCCTCGACGCCGTGGGGGATGGCGAGGGCTGCCCCGCGTAGCCAGAGAGGGAAAACGGCAGAGGAGGGAGGACGGCTGAAAATGAGGAGCAGGTGGTGCCCTGTTTCAATTTCTTCGTGCCAGTTCAGTCGGTGTCGCCGCGAGCGTCTCCAGTGTGACTACACTCTTAAAAGTGTCCGTGAAATCGACAAACAAAGTCTACGTAATCTTGAAGGATGCCTGTCCGTTTATTGAAATATACAAGTAACCGCCCTAAATTAGAAATAACATGCCCCGTTTTTTGAGGTACGGAAAGTGTCCCCGTTTAATGAGCCACTTGCAAAAGGTGTAAAAGTTGGCTTCCCTCTCTAATTAATGTTACAATTAAGTTCTAATTAATGTGGTGGCTTCCCTTTAAGTTATTTTCCCACCAAAGGGCTCTGGTTACCAGGCTACCTTTCCACACAAAGTATTTGGTGGAAAGCATGGACAGCGTGTATAGGTATATGTATATATAGCACATTCTCCGCGTGCTTAGGTTCCCTTCTTTAATGTTTTTTTTATAAGTGCGGAGAACACTTGAGGCCCGAGCTGTCGTTATGGCCTCCTGTCGTTGTCTCATGTCGCTTGGCGTCACGCAGGCAAAACTATGTATACCATAGCCATGTATAGTATAGCCATGTGTAGCAAGGATGTGAGAGAGGGAAGTGGGGTTGAGGAGGGAGTGTACTGTCATCGTATGCTGTGATCTCATGTCGCTTGGCATCATGAATACAAAATTATATATATCATAGTCATGCGTAACAAGCGGGTGGGAAAAGAATGTGAGGGTAAGAGTGAGTTATGAGAGGATGATTATGAAGGCAAGGAAGAGCGGTGAGAGTAAAGCACAACACACCCATGTATGGCGTCCCACAGGAAAAACTATGTATAGCCTAGCCATGTATAGTGTGGTATAGAAAGGGTGCGTGAAAGTGAACTGACGGTGAGGAGGAGAGAAAAAAGGAGAAGGGGAAGGGAGAGGATGAGTTAAAGCATAGCCACGTATGGAGTCACGCAGGAAAAACCGTGTATAGCATAGTTATGTGTAGTATGCTATAGTAAGGGTACGGGAGCGAAGCTAAGGTGAGGCGGATGGGAATGAGAAGAGGAGAGGGTGAAGCACAACACAGCCAGCGTTGTATAGCTTTGTCGTATGTTGTATAGTATAGCAAAGGGTAGGAGGAGAAGCAAGGGTGAGGGGAGGGAAAGGACGAGGGGTAGAGCATAGCATAGCCGCGTGTAGTACAGTATAGCAAGGGAAGGAGAATGGAAGTGGGGGGCGGGGAGGAGGGAAAGGAGGAAGGGAGGGGATAAAGCACAGCATAGCCATGTGTGTCATGAAGGCACAATACATGTCAAGCATAGTAAAGTAGAGAAAGGGTTCGGGAAAGGGAAGTGAATGTGAGTAGAAAGGGAAAGAGAGGGAGGGTAAAGCATAGCATCGTTATGAGTAGTAACTGAGGTCGTTATGAGTAGTAGAGTATAGCGAGGGGGGAAAGAGAACAGAAAGCGATGGGGAGTGATGTAAGGGTGAGGAGGAGGGAAAAAAATAAGGGGAGGGTAAACAGCATAGCCATGCGTAGTACCGTATAGCGAGGGGGGAAACATAAGTGAGGGGGAAAACTAGGGAAAGGAGGGGGTGATAAACCATAGCATAGCCGTGTATAGAACAGTATAGCAACGGGGTGAGAAAGTGAATTGAGGGTGAGGAGGATAGAAAAGAGGTGGGGGGGGTAAAGAATAGCGTATATGCGGGTGTAGTTTATTGAAGAACAGTGCGATTGAGTGAGGCCGACACAGGGATCAAAGCGAAATATAGCTCTTAGACTCATTGAACCTTTGTTTATTGTGTAAAGTGCACTCATAAAGAGACTGCCTGTCAAAGGCCACCTAGTGGTGGAAATACAGAGAAAACCTCCTATATATAGAACTCGGGTAAATCGAATCATCACTTGCATAGCACTGTTTTCGAATACGACAATGCTTTAACGTCAATTAATATGAAGATCTACAGCCACATCGAACAAAATTAGCCGGAGCATTTGATACATCAAATACATCGCACAGCATGAAACGCCCCAAGAAGGCGGCTTTCCCTCTCAAGAGGCTGTCTTTTTCCTTACGGGAAGGGACTTTCCCGCATGTCCCCGGGTGACTAACTCCCGTATTTTTTGTGAATTCGATATATGCGGTTTGACTACCCGTGAATGTGATACAATGAATTCTCGAAGAGAAATCTACTGTGCCTGCTTTTAAGGGTGTCGGATAAAATGACACCAAGATTTTCTCGCGCGTCATCGGCGAGATTTCGAACATCTAGCTAAAGGTATGCGCTACATAAATATAAAAAAAGTCGTCCTGAGAGGTACCAACAAGTGAAACAGGCGATGTTCGTAGCATAGGCGAGCGCAGGGGTTCACCTTCAGGGGAGAGGAGGGGGGGGGGGCGAAGGTTCGTCGCAGTGCCCCCCCTCCCTATTATGCCAACATATGGGGCTGGCTTTGCACCCCCCCCCCCCCCCTGGCTCCCCGGGGGGCACGCCTGTTTGTAAGTGCACCCGTTCGTTTCTCCAACCACAAATGCACCGGACCTACCGCACTTCCTCCTAACCTCACCAACCAACCTTCGCAACTCCATGTTTCGTTTGTAAAAGTTCGTCGTTCTCTCTTTTCGAGCCATCCTTCCTCATGAAACTTGTATCTCCAGGTACGACTGATTAATACAAATGAAAAAAAAAATATGGGCGTTGGTTTGGGGTAGCGATTGACACTTCGCGATAAATATGTACCGGTGCGCTTCTCGTTCTCTCCCATCGCTATTTACGTCCCTTCAGATAAATATGTTTTGTGTGCATGCGCGCCTGTGTTCTTTCCGTGTTTCAAAGCCGCTAGGCTAAGCTCGCGTTTGACGGAAGCGGAGCAAGGTAGCAAGGGCAGAACGGGGACGATCGTCACAGCCGGTGAGATTCAGCGTGTCTCGAAGCATCACACAGGTCAGCCCGACAAGGTCAACAGGGTGGCAAAAGAGCACGATAAAGAAGGGGAGAAGAGTGTAAACAGATAACACGAGGAGGCTGCGCTCCGCAACTCAGTTCAAATCCCCCCGCTGCACTTTAGCCAATCACTTTAAATCAAATACTGCGTGCGGGACCATGTTTAGCACAAAAAAAGAACAAATAAAAAATAAATAAGTTTGTTCTATGCTTGTATAATTATAATGTCTGTTGATATTATGTGCGTTTATTATTGTCATCGACTGGGGATATACTGTATAGTAACGTGCATGATCCAATCACTTCAAACCAAAACCACACGTGCGGAACTACGTTAGAGCGTCCAAAGCGCAGCGAGAATACATGGAAGCAGTGAGGGCCTTTCGCGGTGAACTCCCGCGCCGCGGCGCTGCCGTGCAGGACCCGTGGGCTTTTTCCGAGGTGGAAGCCGCGTCAAAGCAGCGAGCGTCTGCTACGTGCCCGATATTTGGGCCGCTATTAGCCAACATTGCGGTAATTCGGGCAATATTAAATACTACGTCATTGCAATATAACGCTGCAGCGACTCACTGCATAGAGAACGCGTTTGTGTGTTTTGAAACGGGGATTTTGTATATTTCCTTTCAGCTCATTTGTCACCGCTATCGTCCGCACTTACGGGCCCGTTTGAGCGAAGCTGCTTAATTCAGTCTCGTGTGGAATGACGAACGTAAATGTGCTGCAGAAGAGAACAAGCTGGAGATCACAAAGATAACCTCGAGAATTAGCGCAGCACATATACGCTCGTCGTAAATGGCTATCTCACGCTAACGCGATTGCACCCTTTATATCGTTTCTTTAATTTCGTGCGTTCAATTTGTTTTAAAAGGCTGCCTCCCGTACTCTGCTGTTTCACGCGACGCCTTTTCATGCGAAGCGGAAGGTGTCCGTCGGCGTGGCTGCGGTACCAAAAGCAAAAATAACTCGCGTAGCTCTCGCTCCTCATTCACTTGGCAAGTTGGTATACACGAAAATTGGCATGAAGGGGCCTGAATGTATCACTAATTTGACATGCTGATCATTTGCGTAACGACCGACTAATGATAATAATATGGCGTGTGGCGCGCAAACCCGCTTTCTCCAGCGAGAAATAATTCTGAGGATGCGTGGTCTGATGATTTGTCTCCGTCAGGTGATGAAAACATGATCATCAGCAATATCGATCTCAAGACTCACCGACACATTTTGAAGATCTGACCACTTAAGTAAAATACATGAAAAAAAAAACTCGCATGGTCCCTTATGCCTAAGACGACTCGACAGCGAAAGCCATGTGCTTCTTTTTCTTCATTCGATGCCTTGATCCTCCCCCGCCCCCCCCTCCTAAAGCTTTCTGCACCTTATGTGGTTTCGCACTGCCCCCAGGATTGAAGGCATTGGCACCCATAGGTCGGCAAAATAAATGGAGCTCACTCAGACTCACTCAATAAATATATTTTTCGCTTAGGACTCACTCGGACTCAGACTCACCAAAATTTTGCTGAAGCAAACTCACTCGGACTCAGACTCACGAAATTTCTCTTCAACCAAACTCACTCGGACTCAGACTCACCGGTGTTTTTGTCATCCAGACTCACTCGGACTCAGACTCACCAAACTTTTCCTCAAACGGACTCACTCGGACTCAGACTCATGAATATTTTCGTCAACCTGACTCGCTCGGACTCAGACTCACCAAACTTTTCCTCAAACGGACTCACTCGGACTCAGACTCATGAATATTTTCGTCAACCTGACTCACTCGGACTCAGACTCACCAAAATTTTCCTCAAGCGGACTCACTCGGACTCAGACTCACCAAAATATAACTCAACCGGACTCACTCTGACTCAGACTCACGAAAGTATTACTCTGCCCGACTCACTCAGACTCAGACACACGAAAATATAACGAAAATATAACTCAGCCGGACTCACTCACCAAAATATTTGTCATCCGGACTCTGTCGGACTCAGACTCACCAAAATTCTCCTGAAGCGGACTCACTCGCGGACCCACAGACTCGCCTAACTATTTCTCAACCAGACGTACTCGGACTAAAAATTAGCCATATTCGATTTGGCCCAGCTCATCCAATAAATGTCGAAGGGCTTATGTAGAATAACACATGTAAAGGGTTCACAAGTGCCAGGAAACCTTCAAAATATATGTATGATAGCTTTCAACAAACAAAAAGAAGTTCTTTCCCGTGCATCGCAATGTCTATCGTAAAAAGAAATTCAACATTACACGCGATTTTTGCAATATTGAGAATGTTTTCTTTAAATATAAGAATGGGTATACCGACCTTCGTAGAACATTAGGTTTTCATTCCTGTTACATTTGAAATGCACTATGCGCACGCGCCATGTTTTCAATGGGCGAGCGCGTACGTGCGTTTTTGGCAGACCCAATTATAAATGACGTCCTTTCTTACGCTTTGCCGTTCGAAGGCCTAATCACGCTACTTGGGAACGAAGAAAGCTTGACATTACGTTATGGCGCTTTTCTAAACACGTTCATGAAACTGCCAATGGTCTTGCAGTCAATTTACCGCTCATTGACAACGCGAAAAAGAAAATAATATGAGGCAGCCATCTTTTGCAGAATCGAGCTCACCACCCTTGAAAAATTTTGGAAACATGGCTTTATAGGGTGCATGGTTCTGCCTCTCTAAAGTTTCGAAAACACCTGCCACGATAGTCTAGTGTTTGTGGTGCTTGACTGCTCACCCGAAGATCACGGCATCGAATCCCGGCCGCATTTTCGATGGATGCCGAAACGCTTGAGCCATGTGTGCTTATATTTTGGCGCACGTAATGAACCCCAGGTAGCCAATATTTCCGTAGCCTTCGACTACGGCGCCCCTCATAATCACATCATGGTTATCGGACGTTAAACGCCTATAATTATTATACTATAGTGTTTCGAATTATAGAAATGGTAAGTTCGGTTTTAGTCGATGTCATGCTTTCGCAAAGTGATTGCGGATAATATAGGTTCGTATTTTAAGCCAAGATGTGGTTGTCAGAGACGCCGTAGTGGAGGGCTTCAGATATTTCGACCACCCAGGGTTCTTCAACGTGCATCTTAATCTAAGTACACGGGTTGTGACTGCGTTTGTTTCTAGCAAGATATTTTTCGGAGCCGGCTAAGAACCAGTTGTAACTGTTAGTGACTACTCTATCTCGTGGATAGTGGTAAAGAGTCGTATCAGTACCACGCTGGATACGGACACAAGGCAAAAAGGAACGTGCATAGGCGCGCCGATGAGAGCCGGCCAGTGTGTTCAAAGGTATGGTCGAAGCTTTTCGCATGGTCTGGTACAGACCATGCAAAACGAGGTGGCAATTTTCTCAAGCCGATTGCAAGAATGCCGTATTGAAAGGTGGGGACGCGGGCGCCGCTTCACAGTGATCCTACTAGTCCCCAGAAAGGACAGGAATATTCATTTCTAAGAAAAAAGTCACTGGACAAGGCCCTGAACTGACAACTAGAGGGTTTACTACAAACCAGACGCAATAAATTCACTTACCTAACCCTGCGCTATTAGCAATTTTATTTCTTTTTATTCTCACTGCGTCGCTATTATATCTATCCTTAATAACTTATTATTTGTATTGTTTTTACTTCGATGTAACTGCTACTCTCTTACGCATTATCAAATGCACAGCTCCCCTCTGTAATTCCTTGGGGCCTTCAGGGTACTATTAAATAAATAAATAATTGAGGAGCCTATTTTCAGCGGGTAAATGGGGCAGCGGAGGTTGCCATAACGTACTGTTTTTCTTTGCAGAATGACAGACTGATGGGCAATTGGTGTGGGTTCATAATGACATCTAGTGATTCATGAAACATATGAGAAATGCGCTAATTTGTCTCCCGTGAGAGGACACTGCTCAGCGACTTATGATCGAAAGCCAGTGCTACAACAAATACAAAATGAGTGACATGAAGGCAGGACATGCGCTTTTTTCTCTTTCCTGCTTCAAAGCCTACATTCTCGAAAGATGCAAAGAGGGGGGCTAAGGGATCGAGAGCAGTGCTTGAGTCTCGTATATTTATGAGACCGCTCCTTATCTTCATACCAGCGCATACTGCCCCCCCCCCCCCCTCTATCTTTCCCATTGAAGTTCTGAAACAAAATTTTGAAGTCTAGATAACATGTGGGATAGATTTGTGTACACACGCGCATCATATACGAAATATCAACAGATAATATAGCCTAGGACGTATCTAAAATTGATTTTAAAGTTCCTATCGCCCTACTGCAGCTAAACGTGCCTTCGTTTATTGTGTAAACAACCAACCACCCGCTGCGTCACGAGTTTAAATATAAAACTCCAACCAAAATCACCAATCGTCGCCACAACAGCGGATAGAAGAACGGAAGACAATAATTCGTGACCTCTACACCAACGGCTACACAAAGGCGTTTATTCGCAGAGCCCTGCGTAAGAGAAAAGACGGGGGAAACGTGACTCCAACGGCGCCGCAACGACGCCGTGTGTCGATCCCCCCTACATTACGGGCGCCAGCGAAGCAATAGCCCGTATACTAAGAAAGGCAGGGGTCGACGTTTCCCCACAAGCCATCCACAACCATCGGCAGTTTCATTCCTCGGCCCAAAGACAGCGCATGTGTGGAAAAAGCGCAGGGCGTCGTGTACCGGATCACGTGCGCCGACTGCCCCGCTTCCTACATTGAGGAAACCAAGAACTTCCATGAAAGAATGCGGCAGCACAAGAATGACCTCCGTCACTTGAACAGCGGACGGACCGAAGTGACAAAGCACTGCCAGCGGTTTGACCACCATACCAGTCCCGACGGCGCTGTGATTTTAGAAAAAGAAAGGAACCTTCGCCGGCGGCCCCTCCTCGAATCCTGCTACATTGAGCAGACAGCGGGAAACATCAACCACACCACGGGGGCACTGCCCTCCCTCTACTGCCAGGGCTTGCGACGACTCACAGCAAACAATCACGCCTGGCAAGAAGGCCTTGCACATCTCGGGCCTTCTCACCCCTGAACAAGAAGCCGATCATGCTTCGAAACGTCGCGGTTTCTTAAAATAAATTTTGGCTGCAGTTTTCTCTTTTCTCCAGTTTTCTATTATCCCAACCAGACAGACTTCTGCCGAATGTTCACTTTTGAAAGAATAGAGATATTTGTGTTGCAGGCCCCAAGCCTAGAGTGTCGAGCTCGTTGCTTCGTTTTGTACTTTCCTTGCATTCCTTGGGGGGGTATTAGGAGCTCGAAAGCAAGATATGAGAAACTAGCCTGGGAAACGGCCGTGCCATGAAGCTTTTTGCCGTGTGGCTTGGACGAACAATGACGGCTGAGGGACCACAGAAAGTGCTTCGGCGTGTCGACGCTGACTATGAATGGAAATGTGTTTGAATAGGAAAGAAAAGAAAAAAATACGAAAAAAAAAACGGGTTTTGCTTGAGTCGGCAAGGACTGAACTGCAGGCGTGCTGTGAAAATATGGCAGCAATATCTCCCAAAGAGAGTCTAGAATTCTAAGAAGTCATTAAAGTTTAAAAGCTCCTTGAATTGCCGAGAGGTAACAGAATTTTTTGTCCACATTACAGCCCGAAGAAATTTGTTTTTGCAAGTGATGAAGCATTGCGTATGGCATGAATGGTGCGTTTCTACCCCCTTCCTCCTTGAAATCCTGTCGCTACAACTTTCGAGGTATCACGGGGGCAAGCTTTATCTAGGCACTTTAAATAACGAAGCCGCTGTTTAATTGGTCGATGTATGTATACTGCGCGGCAGTAAACACGGACGACAAGAAAAGACAAGGACAAGCGCAGACTATCAACTTGTGTATCAACCGTGTTTACTACCGCGCAGTATACATACATCGATCATGAATCACCAACTGGCCCAATCGTCCACCTTGATTAGTTTAATTGGTAGCGAATGACATGATGAAAGCCGATGGTCTGTGTCGTCGCTGCATTTTTAACAAAGCTTGAAATTCGGCAATATGGTGCATAGCTACTGGGAAATTTTTTGAGCGCTGTACAATGCGTTCACAAGGCATTCAAAAGCACCCGTCCTGTCTCTCTCGTACTTGTGAACGTCTTGTTTGGCACTCGAAAATTTCCCAATTGCCACATTTATTCATGAAAAAACCGAAGCGACATCTAAAGACACAAGCGGTTCATTGCAACAGAGAGTGAAGGGGCGCTCGATGCTCGCGAATCGTGCTGCTTTGTCGTATTTGAATCCACATGGATGATGAAGCTCGAACATTGCACTCACTCTCCGTTGATTAGGTACACAATTGTAGATCAAACTCAATGTGGATCACGATGTCGCTAAATAAAAGTGGCCTGGAGTTGTACATGTGCCAGAACATGCGGCACAGCCCACTTACATGCCCTCGTATATGAGGGCATGGACAGCTTGATAATTTGAAAAATAATTTCTAGGGCTTTACAAGACACGCCATAAAAGGAGGCTATAAATATTTGTAACCATAGGTCGGCAAAATAAATGGAGCCCATGCAGACTCACTCAATAAACGTTTTTCGCTTAGCACTCACTAGCACCCAGACTAACCAAAATTCTGCTGAAGCGAACTCACTCGGACTCAGACTCATTAATATTTTTTTCAACCGGACTCACTCGGACTCAGACTCACCAAAATTTTGCTAAAGCGAACTCACTCGGACTCAGACTCATTAATATTTTCTTCAACTGGACTCACTCGGACTCAGACTCACCAAAATTTTGCTGAAGCAGACTCACTCGGACTCGGACTCACGAAATTTCTCTACAACTAAACTCACTCGTACTCAGACTCACCGGTGTTTTCGTCATCCAGACTCACTCGGACTCGGACTCACTAAACTTTTCCTCAAACGGACTCACTCGGACTCAGACTCATGAATATTTTCGTCAACCTGACTCACTCGGACTCAGACTCACCAAAAGTTTCCTCAAGCGGACTCACTCGGACTCAGACTCACCAAAATATAACTCAGCCGGACTCACTCGGACTCAGACTCACCTAATTATAATTCAGCCGGACTCACTCAGACTCAGACTCACGCTCAATCTGAGTCTGAGTGAGTCTGAGTGAGTCGACTCATGAGTGAGTTTGCCGACCTATGTTGGCACCTCACCTAGTTTTACATAGCCTCCGTGATTGGCCCACGGATCATGGAGGCAATGCAAAGTTACCATGTCATGTGATCATGTCATCACATGACATCCCGATGAATGACGTAATAATGGCTTCATAGTGACGTCATGATACCGTCACAAATTTTGCCGATCTGCGGCGTCATGGTGACGTCATGACGTGATAATTTTTTGCAGCGCTCGTGTTGACGACGCAGGACGCCGACGGTTAATTAATGTACGTGTTATATGAAGCATCTAAGGCTTTCGCTTTAAACAAAACAGGACAAACCAAAGTAAATGAATCGATGACAGTGCAACATCGTGTGTGCCTCATTTCATTTTACCAGCGATCGCCCGAAAACAAACGCGATTCTCAGCTCTGATTACACACGTCTGTAGTACAAAAGAGGCTTGCTTTTACCCGTCTGGCCATCTCTTCATATATATATATATATTAAAGAAATGACCATACACGCTGTTTCAGTACTAGGGAGCTTCAGCACGAAAGCGTGGTGGACGCTATATTGAGCTCATCAGGAACAAAGCGGGAAATTGCGGCCGGGTGCCCTGTTGACGCGCACTTCATTGCCGCGGAAACAATTGCATTTCATGTAACTACTCGTCTACATTTTTTCGTAAAAGTCTGAACTACGCGAACGCTAACCGCCGAGAACCTTGAAAATATATGAAGTGGAGAATGAGGTGTTTGAAACTGTTTCCATTTCGTATAGCTGTTCAGCTTCTAGAGCAAGAATGGGGGTACTTGTTACTTTAATATTTCATATAGTGGTTTTGGGACGTTAAACCCCGACAATTATTATTATTGTTAATATCCGGATATTGGTACAGCATTTTCTATAATACGTCTTTTGATGCACAAACTTGGGAAATAATGTAAGTTTACTTGGCATTGCTTTTCTTTCAAATGCCGGAATTTAACACAAGCGTTGCACTCGGTGAACCTTGTACGCTACCTCAGAAGTGAGATTAAGCCAAAAGTATTGCGGTCGTTTGGCCGTTTCTACTCTTTTTTTTTTTTGTTTCCTTTAAGTCTTCCCGATGTGCTATGTTCATAAGTTCATAATAATATGGTGGAGGCTAACAAATTGTCGAATAAAGCGGTGTGCATATGGCTAGAAAACCACTGGCGACAATGAGTAAAATACTTGTAGTGGTAATGAAGCGATCACTGCGCGTATTTCAGCTGACTGCGCGTGTAATTTATCTTTTTTATTACTCTTAATTCTTAGATGCTTGATGCTATTGGCCGATTCGCCGTGCGAAAAAGTTTCTTTTCCTTCCTTCTTTGTGCCTGTTCACTTTGATCGTTTTTACGAACGCACCAATGTTCTCGAACTCCATCACTGGAACTAAGTCACGCTGATGCCGCTTGACACACGAGTTTTTGCAAGCTGTTGTTGCCCCCGCGCTAACACAGCGCTTAAATATGGGTAAGCTCTATTCCCCACCGCATTATTAAAGCTAAGTAGACTTCTAGTGCCCTGTGCGAAAACTCAGCGCAAAAAAACACAGCGCGTATCAGACGCCCTCGCATTCCGCGCGCTCCCCGAGAGCGGAAAGCCTACGGGTCCGGTGCAGCAGCGGCGCGGCGCGGCAGTTCACCGCAAAAGGCCCCACGCGGGAGCCGGCGCATTGAACACTCACTACGTTCAGCATGAAAAAAAAAAAAAAAAAAAAAAAAAAGAAAAATGTCCGGACGGCGCTCCCGCGTTATGTTTGTCCGGCGCTTGTGCATTTGCGGCGTTTGTGTGTATTATCAGTGGTCATCTTCGCTGTTCGTTGTCGGCTGGAGATCTGTCGCGTGCCGGATGGAACCGGTGGCCAAAGGTGTGCCTAGATTTTGTGTTGGTGTTCCCTGGTGCGTCGTCGTGGCGGTCGCAGCCTCAACGGTCTCGTAGCTTTGTCTGCGCGCTCAGTGCTGTGTGATCGGCGTGCTTACCACGTTTCTTGACTGCGCACGTTTAATGCGTGATTCAGTGGAATGCACCTACTGATACAGTCCACGACCCAGTGCCTTGTCTGACGACGACGGTGATTGTAAATCACAAGTGTGCGTCTCAGCGGATACGTAGGTGAGTTCAAGAAAGTCGCCAAAATACGTAACTATGTGACCTTATTGCGTGGCGACACTTTATGCAGGTAAGGCAGCCCGGGTGGCGTGTTCACGCAGCAGCGATGATTTGCAAGAACAGAACGTCTGATAGGCAAGTATGGATTGTGCTACAGGTAGTATATTTGCTTTTCTATGATGTTTGTTTTACACTTCTAGGGAGTGTTTGCTGTCTTTCCGTCATTCAAGCCTTGTGTTGCGCCGTTCTTCCTCGGCTGTGTTTTTCGCGAGATCGCGTCCGCCGCGGTGGTGTAGCTGTTACGGTGCTCGGTTGTTGACCTGAAGGTCACGGGCTCGATCCCGGCCGTGGCGGTCGCTTTTCGATGGAGGGGAAAAGTTAAAGGCCCGTGTACTGTACGATGTCAGCGCACGTTAAAGAACACCAGGTCGTCTAAACTTACGGAGCCCTCCACTGCGGCGTGCTTCATATCGTGGTATTGGCACGTAATACCCTAAATATTATTATCGCGAGATCATCGCGTGAAGCAATTGATCGTGCAATAGCCTCTCGCCTTAAAAAATTGGCCTGGTTTTGAATTTTCAGTGTACTGGTCGCCCCGTACATTTTCTGTGAGGAAAATGCAACGGTAATGATGAATAACATGAAAATCAAGCACAAAGCAGTAGACGGATGCGCAGATAGACAAAATGCTTGTCAAGTTGCTCAGAAGAGTAGGTATTTCTGGTTGCGTCGCCATCTGCCATGCTGCACATGTTTTAGCCATGACAAATAGCATAATTGCTCTATCGTGAGGTTGGGCAAGGTCAGTACGCATAGCACTTGGTTCAGGGGTTTCAAACTCACTTCGACTGCCGGGCTGCAGTCGCCAAATTTAGTCTCATTATTTAGTCTCCCGGAAATTCAAGGACAATGGAAAAAGTGGCAGCAGAAAGGAGGGGCGGGGGGGGGGGGGGGCGAAGTGAAAAAAAAATGTCTGATAACATTGCCATTTCATGATGGAACGCATTTATTTACAGAATGGCCCACCAACAACTGCCGAGCAGCACGCCTACCGACCGAACATCCGGAGTGACTTGCCCGTGTCTGTGTGCAGCTTGACACCGCCTAGCATGCGTCAGCCTTGGTCACCATCGCACGGTCCTGGCAACAGTTTCATCTATGCCCCCCGGGAAACTAGCCAACAGGTGTGGTTTCTGGACGCACTGATTTTCACGAAAGTACCCCGCACCTCCACCACAATTGCGACGATAGAACGCATTTATTTACAGAATGGAGAATGAATGCAGAGGTGTAGCACTGTTTGTTTAGCTGTTAAAGATACAAAACAGTGGAGTAAACACCCCAATACGGGGCACCAAAACCCATCAGCAATATAACCTATAGAAGACCGAAATTGAGGTGTCGATAGTGAAGTATCAAGTCTTTATTTTGAGGTAATGTTTAAGCATATGGTGTCCACGTGCGGTACCTTACGAAAATTTCTTGGACCGGTCTTGCTGTGTACTTCATGGACATATTTACTAAATAAGTGAAAGAAAATAGGCCTATGGGATGAGGACAGTCTTACGTAAGCTGGGCTGTCGGCTAGAGATACACAAGCCGTATGCTTAAGACCTTTGATTTAGTTGGGCAGGAAACTTAAGGGATGGCAATACATTTGTGCTAATCATTTTATGTGCTAGTAGTAATAAGAAGTGGGCATATTTAATTGCAAGCTTAATTGGAAGTACTACGGCATATATATATATAAATTATCATTGACAGAAATGTGTGCCAGTTTAGTTAAGTTTATTAAGCTAGCGCATGCTTTGCTTGTTGCTGTATATGCCTGGGAAAAAGCGGTGTCAATTATTAGTCCTGCCCTTACATGTCTTTGTTTGATGAACGAAACATGTTCTTTCTTATACCAGTTCTTTTAATAGTGAAGTAGCACTATTGCAGAAGCTTCTTATCATAAATGGTTTAGGCTGTAATGGTGTATCAATAACATTACTTTGATTGTGTGTTACTGTAGTTCTTGCTTTCCTTTGTGCTTTGCAAAGAAGCATGAAGCCAAAAGGTGGGTCTTATTTGCAGTATTCACAACCAAGATGTTCATTTAGGGAAAGTGGTTACAGTGCTGAATTAGTTTATGCATTTGTTAATTGGTGAATGTCATTTCTGATATGTCAACACGGTATCTGATCACAGAATTGTGGACATTGTGGTTACTGATTTTGTGGCATGCCAAGCACTATGAAATTGGACTGACGAAACAAGGGGAATGAATGAAGGCCTCGTTGTCCTTGTTAGACACAACCTGCCAAAGTGAACAGTTAATGAAGCCAAGGAAGGCATAGGGGAGATTATTTTAGTTTTTAACTAACTGTAGTGTGGTAAATATGACAAATTAAAAGGAATTAAAGTAAACGAAAGAGACGCTGCTGCCAAGGAATGGATCTGAAACCTCTGGGTAGTGCATCTGATGCTCAATGTGGCTACAACAGCGGTAGATGTCTCATCCATCCGAGAACCTCTATGTGTTTAATCCGAACAGTACATGCTAGTGCCACTTGTGGCCATTGGCAGCTGGCCAATGAACCCTCGCATGCTACCTGAAGCCATCAAGTCTGCCTTGACGCGACCCTAGCGATGAAAGAACGAAAGAAGCGTAGTGAATTCAGGGCTCATTGAATTAGACACACTTGTAGTGAACAGGACGAGGCATGTGTATGAATGGACTTTAGTCGAACAAGGTTGATTTTTTGAAGAGTTTAAATCTAGGCATGCTGGCAAAACATACCCAAGATTTAAAACCATGCAAGAGCAGCAGAGGTGACAGAAAAAATAAGTGTTTAATGTTTCCTGTACCCTCTGGTTTCTTACACTTCTACAAAATCTTGAGCTATCTTGAAATCGTCACATTCATGATGAAATGCCATAAGGTTGGCTCATTACCATTCATTGTGCACATAGAGCACACATTAATTTATTTAATAATGTGATAAGAGTGCTGATGGAGTTTTTTTATGCAAATTACTTTTTGCAAGCTGCGGTTTTGATCCGTTTTTTAGTACTCAAGTGCAGGCAAGCTTGACATAAAATCCATAGCTACATTTGTCTGCAAAATTCATTACTCCACTAATATCAAGTAAATATATCCAGCCAAAAAATGAACGTACACAGGAAACGGAGAAGAAGACAGGAAAGCGGCTAGTTCCTGCTAGTGGCTGGATATATTTACTTGATGCAATGCACCAACTAGCCCAACAACGAGTGTTATTAGAACTCCACTAATACTTGCTTTAATGCATCCTGAGCTCATCATGCAAGGTCAAATTTTGGTATATCAACATATACCTGTGTTTAGCTATCATGTTTGTATGTACTACTTGCGTACTGTAAGGCCTCTATTCTGCAGAAGGTGATGGAATGTTTTTTGTTCATGTACCCAGTGTAGACAACTGAGCATTCAAGGGACTGAAGCAGTGGAGAGCTTGCTGTGAAAGATCGGAGCATTCTTTGATAGGTCTGGACAAGCCCATATTAAATGGTAGGTATTTGTTTCCATCTTCAGAAAAACTGCGCAGCAGGACGAGAAACAAAGAAAGAATTGATGAACACGAGGGCAGTGCAAATTACTTTTTGCAAGCTGCCGTTTTGATCCGTTTTTTAGTACTCAAGTGCAGGCAAGCTTGACATAAAATCCATAGCTACTGCGCTGGTGTTCATCAATTCTTTCTTTGTTTCTCGTCCTGCTGCACAGTTTTTCTGAAGATGTTACCGTACCAACTCGCCCAACTTTCAACCCTTGTTACGTACATTTGTTTCCATGTCTACAAATGGGCAGTTCGGCCATTTTTGACCAATCTATAAGTGAAGTTAAGAAGGTAGTTCTTGGCTTGTTGCTACATAATGTGAGGAAAACAGGGCACACTTAGACATTGACGGAGTCAGCAGCATGACACAAGCTCTATACATAAATATTTATTTGAAATAGCAGAGAAAGTTACCTGAAAGACGTGACGAAAAGTTCGAAACAAGAATTGACAGAAAGAACGCCAACCAATAAACCTAGCACTGCAAGAAGCAAAAGTGATCAAGCGCGCGTAGTCCTGAGCCTGAGTAGAAGGTGAAACAGACTGGAAAGGGCCCACTGTAGAAGAAATGAAGCTTAATAGTACATTTTGTTGGGCCAGTTGGTGCATCGTTACTTGAAAGACATGCGCTTGATCGCTTTTGGTTCTTGCCGTGCTACATTTATTGGTTGGCATCCTTTCTGTCTCTGCTTGTTTCTTCTCGTTTCTAACCTTGCGTCACGTCTTTCAAGTAATGATTCACCAACTGGCCCAACGAAACATACCATTAAGCTTCATTTCTTCTACAGTGGGCCCTTTCCAGTCTGTTTCACCTACTCAGGCTCAGGACTACGCGCTTGATCGCTTTTGCTTCTTGTCGTGCTAGGTTTATTGGTTGACGTTCTTTCTGTCTGTTCTTGTTCCTTCTCGTTTCTAACTTTGCGTCATGTCTTTCAAGTAACGATGAACCAACTGGCTCAACAAAACGTACTATTAGCAGAGAAAGACATGAATAGAAATATGTGCGTCAGAGTGCAGGTCACAGAGGTGTGACTGCAAACGATCTGAAATCGACATGAAAGAATGTAAGTTCCTTTTCAGACAAACTAACAGAAGGCGTGCTAGCACAGGTCCCCAGCCACTCCATCCCAGGCACACTACTGTTGCAAAGGTTGAAATGTTTTTGATGGGCGCTCAACACAAGAGGTACATCAAGAGCAGTCTTCTTCAGATTATGCGCAATATCATGCATGTAAGCCACTACAACTCTGTGCTCGATAGTGCGGGCAGATAATATGTGAAGTAAATTTTTGACCACTGCTACCTGTAGATTGCTCTGATTGCCAGCTTCCACCAAGCGACATGTTCTTTAGCGCGAAGACATAGATATCTAATTCCCTCTACATGTTATCATTTCTGAGATAGCAGAATGTCAAAAATCGGTGTTACCTTCTTGCAAGAAAAACTAAATCCACGGGAGGGTAATGATCCTTTTCAGGTGAAAGATTCTATCCAGGTTTTGGATTACATCTGCGCTGAATGAATTAGCTGAAATTCAATTGCATTTTCCATTGACTGTAAAGATCGGCATTATTCTTCAACCCACTAGAGTCTAATAAAGTTCTTTGAAGATTCTATTGAAAAGTGCGGTTCAGTAACCTTCCAAATGTCTGCTGGCATTCCAGTTGGCAGTTTTCAACTACTAGGTCAGTGGTTCTCAAATGGGTGTCCATGGACCCCAGGAATTCCGTGAAGATATTTTTTGGGAGTTGTGAAACCCACCCTTGAAAACAAAAAAAAAACTCATTTTTTACAGGCACGTTATGCCCCGTTACAGTGACACCTTTCAAGTTTTAGTATGTTTTACCGCATAACATTATTTGCGGCACAGCCAATCTGTTTCCCCTTGTTCATGAGATGGTTGTAAAGCTTTGGTTTGCACTTTTCTACGACATATACATGCGAGCATGCTTTTTTTATGCTTGCATATTTGAAGGGCTAACGTAGCTAGAACAGGTTGAATGGAACTACAGACCACGCAAGTTATTGACAAGCTGTTGAGATTGAATTGGCGTGGCATTTTAGTTTGACCATACTTTGCCAAGGAGAAACAAGAAGCACCTATTCCACGCTGCATGTTGTGTTAATTTATGACCCCTCCCCTTTCACTCTGAGGGCTCCCTCAGCTTTCACCAGCCCACAAGGTGTGACCAAAAATCCATGGCTGAGAACCACCGTAGTAGGCTTTTATCTAAGGTTTATGTTCATTAAATGGAACGCTGTTTCATGCTTGCAAAAGTATGGCTTATATGTTGGTTCTTCCATCGCTCCTGTTTATAGTGCTTTATCCTTAGGCAAACTTGACATTGTTCTTTAATGGCAGTCATACTCTACTACCATTTTAAAGGCATTCTGATCTGTGGCAGCCTTTGTTTTTTTTTTTGTAACAGTGACTCGAACTTCCTTGACACGAGTGCTCGTAGCATTCTTATACTATGCGAGTATGCGCCGTTTTTAGGATTAACATTTGAGCTTGTTGAGGGAAAATTGATATTTCTGGAGATGTTTCATTGTAGCAGTCACCACACCTGCTGGTGTTATGAACCTTGAGTGAACGAGCTGTTCCTGTTGTCGCATTCAAAACTGGCAGAAAGGAGCGTGTTAACATGACCTTCTGTAATGCTGTGTTGACAACGTGTCTACATTTGACTGTTCAGGCACTTTGGAATAAGGCAACTTGTTTGCTGGAAGCAGGTTATACAAGTAATTTACAGGTAGCAGTGGCAAGAAATTTACTTCACAAATCATCATATCAGTGCGCCCACACCATCAAGGTCACTGACAGGAAATGTAGTGGCTACATGCATGAGATTGCTCATAATGTCATGAAAATTGCTGGTTGCTTTGACGTATCTGTTGTTTTTAGTGCCCCTCAAAGACTTCTCGGCTTTCGCAAAATTGGTGTGCTTGGGAAGAAGCCGCCAGTAATGTGCTGAAAGAAACAGATCTGAGTTCATTAGATGTCCTGATCACCCAGTGTATCTGATCTCGTTGAGTTGTGGAAAGTTCTACAGCGGCCAGTCTACTAAATACCTTAAGGATGATTTGAGAGAGCACTGTGGCAATGAGGAAAACACAAAGGCGGGGCTCTAGTCATGCAATTTGACTCATGTGGGTGTCAAAATGAATTTGTTGAAGTTGACACGATTGTCAAAAATTAAAAAAAGTTAGTCCTGAGATATTTCAAGCCGAAATGATTGAACATTGTGCACACAGTTTTCACACTATCTGTTAGTTTGCACGAAAAGGAACCTTCATTCCTTTGTGCCGATTTCAGATGGTTTGCAGACACGCCTGTGCGACATGCACACTCACTTCACCTATTTCTGTCCATATATATTTTTCTGTGGTTTCAAATAATCATTTGTTATAGTTAGTAGTGGTGTCGTGTTGCTTTCTCGGTTTCAGTCTAAATGTGCACTATTTACTATTTTACTCACCCACTCGAGGGACTTATCGCACCTATATTATGAGGAACTCCAACATAGTAAACAGTATGTAATACCAAGTGCTTGTCATATTGTTCAAACAGTCGTGCAGTTGGGTATACTTCACGCTGTTGTTCTGGGTCACCTAAAATGTGGTCGGTTGGATCAGCGTGATGTGACATGTACCCAAAAGAAATGTCTTAAGAAGGGCGCTCACCATTTACACACTTGAGCTCAAATAAAGAACCAAGGCTTTTGCACTCTACAATAGCCTCTACAATAGAAATCTCACACTTTTTGGACGTCGCATGCTTTCTGCTGCTTACAAGTTGCCCCAGTGGTCACTTCAACCGATCCTGTCACTCTCTTGTCACCTTTGAATGACGGCAGCTTCTTTTCCGATAAGCCCGGGAACTCAGTAACACTGCTAATAAAATCGCCCCCCATGGCAGTGATTTCATAAGCATGTTTACAGCCTCGCGGGCCTCTGTGGTGTGGTTGTCACTGCAGTCAAATTCATTGTGCTTCATTGGTTCTCTTTGCATTGCCCCATTAAAAGTATGTGACTGCTCCTTTTGGATAATAGTCACTTTTTTTCCTGCATTCAGTACACAAACCCCTAGACAACAAATTTGAAACATAACTTACTTAGATGTGGTGTGTGTTGCCCTCAGAATGAAGCCCAATACATACAGCAAAAATTTTTTTTCCAGAATGGTGGCAAAAAGTTCACTAAATTTTTTTAATGATATATGATATCAATAGCTTCATTAGTAAAGAGAAGTGGGTGAAAGCATGCCTGAAGCTATGTTCTGTTAATGGCTGCAGCCGACTGCACTTGCATGTGGGACAGCCACTCAAATATGGACAAAAAATAACTCAATAAAACCAGATTTCTTGTGTCACTGTCTCTCATTAGATGCCTTTTTGATTTGCTTTTTTATCATATATTTTTCACTGCTTCCTCAGTGAAAGTAGGATGATCAAACTAGTAAAACAAGTGAAAACGTTTTTTTCCCCATCAAGCTGTCCGACTAACTTTTTTCAGTGTACAGAGTTCCAGTCTTTATGAAGCACCTAAAAAAAAACTTTTCTACTGAAATATACATAATGCAAGCTCCCTCATCCTGTGAAGCACAGTGTTAAAGCAAAGGGCATCTGAGCTTCTGTGGATTTTTGTTCTTTTTAATGCATGATTGCAAGCTTCAGTAGTTGCTGTCTTAAATATGTGCTGTTGGTAACATTGTGACTGTCTAAATAATTTTTGTTCATTACTGAACCTCATCGCTGCATTGGTTCTATCTGTATTGCTGAGATGTACAGAAAAAGGATGAAAAGTTTGCTTTTTTCTGTGAAGGTTAATTTTCGGGAGAGTCCTTTGCATTGTGGGGGGGTATTTAAAGCCTCATTTTAGTTGTAATAAGAACTACATAAATGAAAAGACCTAGCATTAGTGATAAAATTTAGTAAAACAAAAATGCTCAGTATCATCAGATCTCATTGCCAAGGGCCTTCATAACTGTGCGATGTTTTGTGCGAATCTAGACAAAAGAGTACCATGGATGAGTACAAGAGATCAGCTTCAGTTTTCTCTGTTCTTAGGTGGAGTTTTATTTTGTAGGGTTACTCTTAAGTAGGGTTTCAGATCTGACATGATTTTATTTGCTTTTTTAAGATATATGGGAAACAAGAGCTTCCAGTCAATAAGAACCATTGCCTTCATTAGCATACTGCAAAAACATTGCTAGGAGCCTGAGTGTTACTGTGTAATGGCAGCATTTAGGCCTTCATTTTATATTCCATAGCTAGGGCAAGTGTGGCACTACATTATTTCGTTTTTTTCGGACATTCATTCTGTTTTTCTTTTCGTTTCTCAGCCTCATTTGAATGAGTCATTTGGTTTCAGAAGTACTTCAATGGTACTACAGAATGTAAAGTGCACTCTGACTTATGCCCGTGTAGTTAGATGCCTGTACAATCGTGAGCAAGCTTAACACGAACGCTCCGCAGCGTGTCCTGAAACAGTTTGATGCTTGCGCCACGTAGCTTTGGTTTTGTTGCTGAGATGTTGCCCATGCATACCAACATACTATCCAAGCATACCGAGGTATTACTACGCAACAGTGCCCAGCACTTCGTGGCTGGAATGTCGTCTGTGCAGAAGTCAATTTGTCTTTTTTTTTCTGCGAACACTACATTTATTCACTGGTGAAAGAGTTTTAGAGGCACATGTCCTGTCTTCTTTTATAAGTTTGAGCATGCTGTGGATGCATCAAAACTCAGAACATGCTGCTGTGTGGGTCATTTGATTTTGCAAGGTACATGCAAAATTCAATTATGGCACAAATTGCCTTCTTTCTTTTGGTTCAGCTGTCCTGATCTTTTTTGTTTCTTCTCTTTGCAGATGAGCCGGGGTGCGAACAGTATATCCGTACAGTTTGGCAGAATAAACCCCATCTTTGTGCGTTCAGAGCAGCTGGGTGTTCACTGTTTACTTGGCAAGAAGCTGTATGTATGCATTCTTCCTGCCACAGCTATCTGCTGTCTCACACATTGTAGGAATCACAGTGAATGCTATAACATTTGCTGAGGTATATATGCGCCAAATAGTGCATTTTGTTGCTTTACAATATGACACCACATTGTGCTTAAAAAGCTGTAATTATAGGTGTTGTGTGGTGAAGAAAGTCATGGTGCTTTACTTGCAGCTGCCGCAATGGTTATTGACTGATGCCAGCGGCAGCTTCTACTTTGCTTCTAAGAAGTTGTTAGAGAGACGATAGATATATTATGCAGTGATGGCGACAAAAAATTTCCACTAGATGTTTAACACAAGTGATCAGAACAGACATGCATCTACACATAGCCCCTGTTGAAACGTATATGAGGCTAAAAGTGTCATGATATTTGATCTGCCAATTTATTTGTTATGGCTGAACAACAATATATGTTTGTATTACTAGGCTATTTATGATTGGTGTCCAACTATATCTGTACCAGTTTCATCCTGACCAGACGAGATTTTGTCAGACCCTCGACTTCATAAAGCCAAACTACATAAAATTAATTTGTATGTGGTGCCAGGACGCATCAGTTGTCAATGAAGTAACCAACAAAATACAATCTCACTTGTAGGCCGACATACGTGTCAACAGGGGCAGTGTGTACATGCATGTCTTTCCTCGTGACTTGTGTTAAGCATCCTTGTAAATTTTTGTTGCAATCACTGCATAATGTGCTTATCCACTCTCCAACAACTTCGTAGCTAAGTAGCAGCTGCTGCTGGCATCAGTCAATAACCATTGCGGTAGCTGCATGTAAGGCACCGTTACTTTCTTCACCACACAGCACTCATTATTACAACTTTTTAGGTAGAGTGTGGTGTCAAGTTGTGTGCATTGGTGACTAAGGCAACAAAATCACTATGTGGCGCATATCATATTGCTCATTACATACGAAATTTCCAAGGAGACATTGCATACATTCCTCAGGTGACATTACGTGCAACATTTCTAGGCGACATTACGTAAGGCATTCGTACGGAGACATTACGTACGTTTCTACGAGACGTTACGTACAGCGTTTCTAGGAGGCATTACGTATAATGTTCCTGGGAGACATTACGTACAACGTTCCGAGGAGACATTACGTACAATGTTTCTAGGAGGCATTACGTATAACGTTCCTGGGAGACATTACGTACAACGTTCCGAGGAGACATTACGTACAACGTTTCTAGGAGACATTACGTATAACGTCTTTAAAAGACATCGCGTACAAAATTTTCAAGGAGACTCCGTTTAAGGAAATCGCAATAATTTGAAAAAGGAAAAGTATTCGGTGACCTTTACCTTCAGCTTCTTACGTAAACAGGGGTCCAAATTTTTAACAGTAGAGAATTGGCCGACGAAAGGCTGTGAGCACGACAAGGCGCAGAGGGAGTCTTCCACAGACCATCGGCGGACTGTTGGCGTCGTTGCAGTGTAAATGGGACGACGACACGACAAAAGACGCTCCCAAAGACAGTCAGCAGACCAAAATCGGTGTCGTGTCACTCTAGTGTAAACGCGCCTTGAAGACACGCGGGGTGATCCCTCTCTTTTTGAGCATTCCCCGGCTAGTCGAACAGGCAGGGGGATTTTATCGCATATGCCTCGCAGCGACGGAGATGGGCCGGCTCGTTTGATGTCCGCTTCAGCCGCATCTGTCGCGCCCGCTCCCGCGCTGTTTCCCGCGGGTAGAACGTACGATGCGCTGGGGGATCTATCAATTTGGACTTTATACGTGAAATGACGGTGGTGGCGATGGCGACGGCAAAAACCCGTCGAGACTGTCCATATAATTGCTATCGCAATAAAAAAGTCACAGTTTCGCCACAAGGCGAAGCAATGAATGCAATAGCAACAAATTGGAATGTCAAGCGACGAATGGCAAGCAGGTCGAAACGTGCAGCGCGCTGCTCACGCACACATGACGCACGAAAACAACACGCACAGAACGAGAGCGAAGTAACAACATTCACAGCTCGACACTTAACGCGCTGCTGAAACAAAAACGACGCACGAAACGTATTCACAGGTACGGACGAGCGCGAACTAACAAGTGTCACCGTTGTTACTTCGCTGTGTTTGAAAAGCGTGCTATTTTCGCTAACGGGGGGACTGCAGCGAGCGAAGTGACCATCGCGCGCTCGGTAACTACAACGCACATCGTTCCGGCGAAAGCCTCAGGCGTACTATTCTTCCGACCGCGAGATAAGCGCGCGCGTGCACCGGGCAAAGTACGCGCCAGAGAGGAGCGCCTGAGAGCGCGCGTCGCGATGATGGGGGGCGCCGAGCTAAAGCCCCGCAGGGCGCGCCGTTTGCGCCATCTCGCTGGTAATGTTGAAAACACGCTGTATATAAATAGCTCGCCGTTTGAACGTTGAAGGACGTCCGCTTTCGTGGCTCAGCGGTTAGCGCCGCGCGCTGCAGAGGGATGCCGCGCGTCCGAAACATTTTTCTGAATTATTTTTCTTTGTGGCTTTTATAAATATGTAGATACATATACATATACGGGACATGACGGCAACGGAGTACGGCAATGACAGCAACAGACATGACGGCGACGGCGAAAACCAGCCGAGAGTGTCCATATAATTGCTATCGCAATAAAAATCACAAGGCGTAAGGGGGGGGGGGGGGGGGGTATGCCACCGCCGTAGTTCCGTACGACGGATACGAACGGCATAGAACCGTGGTTACGTGAAGAATAGAGACAAAGTTCGGAGCAACGCAGTCTATATAAGGACGGAATCGTAGTAGGCGCGTTGCTTATAAATGTACCGCGCTTGTAATCAGCCAAGCCATTTAAAAAAATACTGCTTTATTGTTAAATTCGAGGCTCTGACTTACTAGTGTTTGAAGTTGGAAAAACAGCGCGTAGACGAAAACGTGCTCTATTTTCGGAAAAAGACGTATTTCCACCATTCCATTCCGTGCAAAATGAGCTTAATTCCATTCCCATTCCATTCCTCCAAGCGTTGTCCCCATTCCATTCCCGTTCCATTCCGGGGTCATGAAAATGTGGGATGATTCCGGAGTCATTCCAATTCTGGAGTGGCAACTCCGCAACACTGCTGCCCATCTACTCTTCTTCGTTTTCCTCAGCCTCTCTTCAAATCTCATTTTGCATTGAGCTTCCCCCACTTCAAAGTCTGTTCATCCCATATCACCCTTTACAGCCTCATTTGTCGTCTTCCCGTGAGCGCTCAACGCGAGACGTCCCACAGTCCTTTGATTTACATCCATTCCTGATTGCATCTCTGACTTCATGCACACCACTGAGTTCCCAAATGTAAGCCCCGCAACCAACACACCCTTCCACAGCCCTCGAAGCACCTCGTACCTATTGTATCCCCAAACGCTCTGTGCTTCATAATTGCAGCATTCTTCTTTCCCTTTGCTACCGATGCTTTCTCTTGTACCTCCATATATCTATCCCCCCTCATTTACCCATACTCCGAGGTACTTGCACTCGCTTACCCTCGGTATTTTTTGGCCCTGTATTAAGACCGCATGGTCTTAATACAGGGCCGTGACCGCAGCGATCCTAATGTTTGGGGGCTGTACTAACTACGAGCATAAATGAACGTTGTTGTTCCACTTTATATTTATTACCAGGTTATTTATTAACTCTGGAGTTTTTCATACGCAAGTGAACCTAAAAGTTGCAGTTCGAGATTGTGAAAATACGAGCGCTACCCGGAGAGGAAAGCAGGAACTGCGCAGTCGTCCTACCACTCACGGCGAAAAAGGGGCGTTTCTTGTCGCGCGCCCATGTATGCTACGGCCTCCCAAAGGCCACTTTTACCACCGTAAAGTTTCTTTCAGCGAAACCCTTGCAAGCTTTAGCGAAACAGACGCGTGAATGGGTTCACGCCGTCATCACAAATCGTGCTGAGCTGAGTGCTGTCGAAATTGTTCACGCCACACCGGCATTAAATTATTTCGGATCCCGGCGGACGAAAGGTACGATCTGCATGCTGCTCGGTTTAAATGCGAATGCATTTCTTAGTCGGGCTATGTCAGGCATCCGGCGTTGGCGTTGTCCGCGGAGGGCCTCGGCAGGTGTTATCTCTCCGCTCTCACTCCCTCTCCCATAGCAACAGCTGCGGGCGCACGCGCTTATCCTCGCCCCTAGCAACCGGAGCAGGTGGTGCGGGCGCAGTAGCGGAGAGTGAGTGGAGTGGAGGAGCGCGCTCTGGTGTGTGAGGGCGCTCGCATCGCGGGAACTCGGCGGAGCTATACATGAAAAAAAAGAAAAAAAATTAAAAAAAAAGAAAAAAGGAAGAAAAAAGAAAAAAAAAGCACAAAAAAGAATGGAAAAAATAAAAAAAATAACAAAAAAGAAAAAAAATTAAAAAACAGAAACAAAAGCAAAAAAAAAAACAGGCACTGCGCCGTGCTCCCGACCGGGCTGCAGAAATTAGGCTCCTTTTCCTTCTTCGAACCACAACCACCATATCTAAATGGAGTGAAGCGCGCGCGAAATGCATTCGCATTTCCTCACGATTCCCTTCGGGGAGGTGGGGGGCATCTTTTTTTTTTTTTCTATGCTTGCACGGCATATCAGGATCAGGGTTGCTGTTGGGTGGCCATGAAAAGGCGCCAGTACTTACGCCAAAAGTAGCCAAATTAGCCATGTCACTTGATATTATCGCCGAATTTCAAGCCAAATAGAACAGAAGCGATATTATCAACAGAGTCTTTACTATATTGATGAATAAATAAAACCATTTTGAATAAGTCAAACCACAAGTTTAAAAAAGAGCCATGGCGCCAACTGGAAATTTTCGTCGCCAACGGGGTCCTAAAGTAGCGAATTTGGCGCAAAGTAGCCACCAACGGCAACCCTGATCAGGATGCGGTTGCAACAGTAGCTGTGTAATTCAATTGAGCATACACATGCATGATTTATTTATTACATTGTGATTGTCTGCTTTGCGGCTTGAATTATACATGACATGCACGGCAGAGCATCTGGAAATGAATCCAATGACTACATTTGCTACACACGATTGTTTATTCTTGCGTTTTTAATTTAATGTGTTTTGATCGTGCGTTGCATTTTGATGATGTTGCATTTTGGCTCAAGTCAATGCACGGCATGGCACAAATGTATTTGTGGCAACATATAAGATAACTAATAGAACAGTGCAAAGTTATCCGCACTCTCTTTATTACCAAGTTATTAGCATGCGGGCATGTGCGGTGCACTTTTGTATGCGGCTAAACACGTAAAATATTCAAGTTGTGTTTTTACTGTATGAATGGCACGTTTAGGCAATAAAACATTCAAACAAACTATGCTCTTTATTCTTCTCTAATTTATGTGTACACGTAAACAAAAACAAAGTTTTACTTAAAATAAGTGGTGCAAAGATAGGTGGATGGGCAAACCTTCATCTATCAGAACGCAACGATTGCCGTTTTGATCATGTGGCGGGTTGCGCAACAGGAAGAAGGTCGTGCGCTCGCCATCTGAATACCTTTCACTAGCTCGATTTGACTTGCTGGTGCATCCCTATTGAATTTGGCGCTAAACCCCCCCCCCCCCCCTCTCCCCCGCAACTCGGATCCTCAGTCCTCATCAAGATGGCGTCCCCCAGTGCGTGTCTGCAACGCGCCGCCATGTTTTAGTTACACCCCCAAACACCAGGCGTTCATCCGGCGCTGCGAGCGAATATCGCGTTCCTTGGGTGGTATAGGAAGTTTCACTCCCCTGGCAGCGCTACGCAATCGCTCCCTTGTTCGGCTGTGCTAGCCTTAATGCTAGCGCGTTAGCAAGAAACGAAAACTACGATTTTGCATGTTTCCTGCATCAGTGAACAAACCGGGCCCTCCGTGACACGATAAATCAGCTGATCCGTTCTTGCGAGGAGCGAAGTCTTCGTGGAAATGCGTGGAAACTCGCGCTTTCAATGAATACGTGGCAACTCGCGCTTTCGTGGCTGTCCCACAGCGTACTCATATCAGCTTCGTGAGGTTTTCTGTAGCCACGTAAGTTAGTTAAATGTTATCGTCTCACTTATTCAGTTGAAGCTCACCTTGTTTTACATGCATATAGCATTCGTCAGTGCTTTTGTACCGCCTGAATCACATAGCATTGCACGCGTGAAGTCGCGCGGACTCGTTTGCTCTTTTATAACTGAGCAATTTCAAATTGGCCAGCGCTGCGCTGGCTGCGCCCTGCTGCGCCTCTTGCGTTTGTATGTTTGTTGACAGGTGGCAGCACACTGCAAGCACCACTACTACACCGCATGAAGACAATCGACATGCCACAGGAGTGGACAAACCTGTTGGAACGCCTGTACACGAACAATGCAGTGGTGGCGAACTTCAACAGTAGCAGTTCAGAGCTAGTCGCTGTTCGGCGAGGCCTGAAGCAAGGATGCCCCCTGTCTCCACTCCTGTACATGTTATACACATCCGAAATGGAGCGGCTGCTCATCGAGTCGGGTATAGGCTTCAGGCTCACATTCCCATGGGATGGTCTTCAGGAGATGTGGACACTGCCGGCACTGGCGTATGCGGATGATATTGTGCTACTAGCCGAGAACGAGGCACAGCTGCAAAGTCTTGTAACAATATGTGCCGAACACTTGGCGACCCTAGGGCTTACATTCAACCCCGCCAAATCAGCTGTGCTCCGCTTCTCGGGCTCATCTGACAACAATCCAGAAGTGATGCTGCCCAAGGGTGACATCATCCCTCAAGCCGCACAATACCGGTACCTTGGAGTGCTCCTGACAACGGAGGGTGACTTACTTGAGGCGCATGAGAAACACCTGAAGACAGCATCAACCCGTGCGTGCAACATCTTACGACGACAGTGCCTATGGGGATGCAACCGCTATGTGCTTGTGCGTGATCTCTGGAAATCTGTACATGTACCGGGGCTGACTTTTGCAAATGCCATCCTGTGCCTCTCCGCTAATACAAGAGAATGGCTCGAACGGGGACAACGTGCGGTAGGCAGGCTAGCGCTTGGCTGCCACGGGCGAGTTGCTGTAGAGGCGATTCAAGGAGACTTGGGATGGTCAGCTTTTGAGGCCCGCGAAGCCCAGAGCAAGATCACCTATGAAGCGCGCCTGCGCACCATGGACGATACCAGGTGGGCCCGGAGGCTTTTCCGATACATAAATATCGTTGGCATCCGGACACAGTGGTGTGCCCGTGTGCATACCCTACGCCGAAAATATGGCTTTCTGACACGCACAGAGGATGGGGCTGCCGAGCGCAAGTCTGAAGTGCGGACCCTAGTACGCCAAGTGGAGAACGCCCAGTGGAGTGCGAAAGCGCAGGAAAAGACTACGATGACACTGTACTGCGCACACAAGGGCGAAATCTCCGCGGAGTCACTATACGATAATAGTGTCGGTAGTACGCTACTATTTGAAGCTCGGGCGGGGGCGCTCCGCACACTGTGCTACCGGAGACACTTCGACACCGATCCAGACGTGCAGGAGGCATTTTGCAGGGTCTGCGGGACCGAGGAGGAGACGATAGAACACATCGTTCTCAAGTGCTCACAACTGACGCCACGACCAACAGAGGGTACCTCGCTTCCGGTGGCACTGGGATTTGAGTCGGCTGCGGACCAGCGCTACGACGCAGTTTCGGTTGCGAAGGCCCGTCTACGAATGTGGTGGACATCAGTGAGACGATGACTGCAAATTCCGCCCCGCTTTGCCTCCTTTATTGTTTTATTGCTTTGTTTAACTTTTTTTCCTCATCCGGCTAGGATGCAGTAATGCGTCCACCCGATCTAAAGGGTACGGCCACAACTCATCATCATCATCATCTTTGCTTGTTGACGGGTATGCGGGCAAAATGTTCTCCGTGCCCAGATAAACGTGGTGACGCGGAGAAGCGGAATGGCCGAAGTCGTTCGGCGAAAGAATTCTTCAGATTGCCTTCAGCAGTGATGTTGAAAGAAGCCGTCTTGACGACGAGGACTTCTCACTGGACGTACAAAGCTGTGAAAACACCGAGACTTACAGCGACGATGAACGATCAGCTACTAACTCGCGAGGAGCGAGTTGCAGCTCACGTCCTCTAGCGTGTTAGTTTCTTCCCGCTAGTAAGTCTGTTTGATTGTATCTGATGTATAATATCCTTGAGCGAGATCACATTAAAAGCATAGTTTCTCTTGAACATTGCACGTAGCGCAATTATTGGTGATATTATGGAGCGCCGCATGCCGCCAACACGATCGAGCTCGACGAGCGAAGCGAAATGGTTAGAGCGATGAAACATGCAGTCACGGCCACAATTCAAACCTCTCGTCTAACTTCTGTACTTCACCGGTACCTTCCGAACGGCATAGTTGTTCGACGAAATTTCGCAACATTGAAGAATTCGTCGTTGCGAAAAGCATACGTACGTATTCTTTTTCGATATTCATGTTTCGATCGTGCTGATCGAACCTGCTACATCCGAATGCAGTGAATTGCGCACGGCTAGAGTCTGAGCGTGGCTGTGACACAGGTGCTACCACATGGGATGTTAAATGCTTGTGTTCCGTTGAAGAAGCAACTCCGCGTTCCTGACTGCGCAAGTAATGACGACGGCGTATGTTAACATTCGTTCCCGCGCAGCAGCGATGGCGCTACTCCCTGCTGTATCGGTCTACTACTGCGGCAAAGCCGTCAGGCATTCTCGGTACACAGTACCTGTCCAGGGCATACGACAATTTTAGTTCATGAAGTTTTCTGCAGCATGCACATGATTTCGCAAAGCATCGCTTATGCTCGGTAACAGAGATCAAATAAAACCTTTCATACCGCGGCAAATACTTAGGTGGCGAGCTTCCATGGTTTGGGAAAGTATTTCGGTCTCATATTCATTTCAGTGCAGCTCATGACTCCATCCTGTGAAAGTGGCACGTCCTATCTATCCCTATGCTAACAAATAGGTTGACCCTCCTTGGGGCCCCATCTTGAATCTTACAGCGTGCCACCTTTTTTCGTGGGCATTGCGAATACTGTGACCCATGCTTTTATCCCTTTCTTTGTTTAGGCGAGTGAAGCGGCGAGGCTGTGTACACATAACTTACTGCGTTGTTCATAGGTTACTACGGACAGGTTACACTGCGCTTTTCGCGCTGGTAACCTATGCATTGATCGCAATGTGGGTTTTGTAACTTTTAGACACCACAAAATAACGAAAACATGAAAATAAACCCCCCTTATATCTTTCATTTTATAAGTTACTCACGCCCGAAAGTTACGTTATAGGTGACCGTGTTTAGAGTGTAGGCCTAACTCCGCTGACGGCGAGACGAACCTGGAACTTGGCGGGCAAGGAAACGTGCTAGCGGACCCCTGGCAACATGCTTCTTTGCAAGCAACAAAGCACATCTCTCACCACCTTCTCGGAACCGCGGCTGGGCATTTTATGCATCGGCAGCGCACCACACAGTCAAGCTCGTCAGACCCCACGGCCAAGGACTGCTCGGAGCGGCGGTTATCAACTTCGCGCGTCGGCACTCGAAAATGCGAGACCAAGTACATTGCGCGCCGATTTTAAATGCGAATGCATTTCTTAGCCGCGCTATGTCAGGCGGCGTTGTCCGGCGTTGTCCGCGGAGGAGGAGGATAGGTGCAGTGCTTCGCCGCTCCTTCTCTCGCCGTTCGCTCTCTCTCCTCCCTGCGCCCCACTCTCCCGTCCGCTCGCGCCTCACTCTCGACCGTTCGCTGGCTGGGCGCCTCTCAAGGCGATGGCAGAAGTGGAGAGGAGGAGCGCGCTCTGGTGCGTGAGGGCGCTCGCATCGTGGCAGCTCGGCGGAGCTGCCGCGATAAAAAAAAAAAAAAAAAAAGAAAACAGGCGCTGCGCCATGCTCCCGACCGGGCTGCAGAAATTAGGCGCCTTTTCCTTCTTCGAACCACAACCAGCATATATAAATGGAGTGAAGCGCGCGCGAAATGCATTCGCATTTCCTCACGATTCCCTTCGGGGAGGTGGGGGGCATTTTTTTTCGTCATCCTGGCTTTCGTATTTCGAGCATCGTCATCGAGCGCCACCGCCAAGCACATCACGCGTCGGAGCACTTCGCGGTCAAATAGAGTACTGTAATTGAACACTAGCGATGCAATTTAGACATATGATGTCACCTAGCCGTACATGAGTTTCGCGTTCACTCATGCAACCGCGACATAACAACCATACACTACTTGAATACCATCAGTCTATCGGCAAGTTTCAAAACGCGGGAAAAGCCAGAAAAAGAAAACGTGCTGCATGCAGTGATATATCACGAAGGAGTCACATGCGACGAATCAGTCCCTTCGGCTTATATTTCGGATTTGTACGAAGAGGACTCGCGGGTACTCGATTAAGGCAGGACGCTATATACAGGTATACCTGTACTCGCACCTTTCGGTTGGAGCAGCGGAACACCCCAAAAGAGTTTTTAGGTGGGGAGGCAGCGCGTAGGAACGCGCGAAACTTTCTCCTTGTTAGACCAAAGATGCCCCCCGGACCACCGACTCAGTCAAACGGTGCTCCATAACTATAAAAGCAAACAGCGTTGAGTTGTATATCATGTGTGATAGCACATGATGCCCGACATGCCCTTACTCCCGCTAGCCTCACCAAGCGTCGTTGCGTACAACGGGTATGTCCACGCCTGCCACCGCAGAAACGGCGTAAACATATTACACGCTAAAGAGCAATAGGGCTGCATCATCCTAGCCCGCCTAGCCAGTTTCGACGGGACTGGAGTGCCATACGCGCCCTGAACCAACCGCGGGATACCTCCTCTCCGTCAGTCAAGTTTCCAACCTGGACGGTTCTCAACGCTGCCGACACGCCGTAGTTGTTCGGGCCTCAGAGCAAGGGTAAATGGGCTACGACTACATTCGGCGGTCTCCCGCAACCGAGGAAGTCATACGACGTTCATCACGGCTCCGGTTATGTGTAGTGCCGTATTGGGGCCGTTTATAGCTCTCGAACGTGATGTCGGTAGATTACATGCCGATAATTATCGATCTGCGTCTTTGACCGATCGGTTAACCGGTCGCAGTGAGAGTGCCTCATACGAATCTATTGTCGCCTGTAGTCCTTGGGATTCTTCTCTGCCAGAATGGCCATGCTCTCGCACTGTGTGCTCAGTATACTTGAGCCTCAAGCCCCCAAAAATGAAACGAGTTGGTTTTTAATGTGGAAATATTTGCATGCTACTAGTGTGCGGGCAGTTTTCGAGAATTGGGTACAACAAAAAGATATGAAACAAGGAAACGAAAACGAATTCCGCTACTAAGCACCCCGCGAGGACATTCTCAAACAAAATCCTTCCAGCATGATTTCTCAGAGAACGAGTGGGGATGGGAACGTATAACACGGCTCAGTAAACTAGCTCCTAAGTTATTTCTGTAAAATATGGCTGGTAATGCTCAAGATCCACGTGACCAGCTGTCCTACATCACTGGCGACTTGTTTTGCCTTTGACTATTGGGTCAGTTTGGCGCTTTATCTGCGTTATCACTTTTCAGCATTGCCAAGCACGGTTCCAAGTTCACCAGGGTTGTACTAGCGGTGCTTATCGACGGTATTTCATATGACCTTAGTCGCGTGTCTGAGGAGCTGCCACGCCATGTGCTTGATCGCAGGGACCCAGATCGCGATGCGCGATGTTCCTGGTCGTTCGCGTCATAGCATAACATATTGGCAGGTCGAAAAATGAACGAACCGCGAGCGAGATGACACAGAGGGTGTTTGTTGTGCCTTCATTTTTCGCGCTCATATATCTCGTGAAGTAGAATGTGGACTAGCCCACACTCCCTGATTAATAACGCACATTTCGAGACGGTGATGACGCGCAAAATTTCTACCTTCTGTTGTCATTAGTGGCTGCACGATGCGCAGCTTCATGCAGGCCGAGGTGCCAATCTGCGAAATATTTAGAAGGCGTGTCAAGGGGCACGCGCCCGATGTTCGCGATGGTGAACGCTCCATTTGGCGCAATGCGCGTCATTCCTGATCGCAATTCTCAGCAGTCCCAGCACGATGTGCTCCGTTGCGATAGTCGAGAAAACCGCGTTCGATATGCGTGGTCGTGTATAATTAAGGCCCACACACGAGGCCTAATGACAGTGCTACATTTCCATTTTACACACACACACGCGCGTGCACTATGTATGCTTTACCGCAATACACTGCGTGCACTTCACCGTATAACACGACTGCGTTGCGGCAATGTTGACTTTTAGAGAGACGTTTAGGGGTCGGCATTTTAATCTAGGCAATGCTCCCAGCAATAAATTTTCCGTTTTATTCCATTTTTTATTTGTATACACCTGCCTAAACAGACACCGCTAAGAAAACCGATTTTCATCATCAGTGAGAGCATAAGCTGATGATAATTAAGTTGAGTTGTTCATCTGAAGCAAAAGGGAAGCCGTTACATTTGTCGGAACTGCGCGGATTCAAATTTATATTGCATTTGTTGATTTCAAAGTAAAGATATCAAGTGGGAATTGTTGGGGTTTTACATGCCAACATAAAAATAGAAAGAACTAAGTTTGTTGTTTGTACGATTGCTTTTGAATACGACGTGTTCAGATGGATATGATCCAGCATTTTCGCTGCGGAAATAATTTATTTATGTCACCAAAATATTCTTCATAAACGAACTGAGTATTGCTCATAGTAGGCTATCGTGAATGTTTTGGCAAGAACACCGGCAAACAACGGCATAATTATTCACAACACTATCAATAGCATTACTTGTAATAATACTACCGATGGTGCTATCGATTATACTATCGGTAAAACTATCGATACTTTATCGATACTAGGACTATCGATAATGTAAGAACATTATCGATAGTTTCAAAGAAACTATCGATGTTATCCACAGTTTCCATCACATGCTGTTCGCGTGTCCCGCAAGTTGACTTCACCGCGGGACGGGGCCCAAGCTGAGATGGAGCTCAGTTCCAGGGGTGAAGCCACCTGGTGGCGAGGATACGTCTCTATCGTATGTAGATAGATAGATAGATAGATAGATAGATAGATAAATCGATAGAAAGAAAGAAAGAAAGAGAGAAACGGTCTACTACCTTTGGTTCGCTCAGATATGCCTCGCGTTTAAAACACACGGAACTCCAGCCGTATACACCTTCGCTTTGAACAAACGTATGCACGAAGAAGACTCATACCACCACTGAAAGGTAAAGGAAAGAGAGCGGTGTGCATAGTGAAATAGCCACAGCCAGGCCCGTAGCCAGAAATTTTTTTCGGGGGTGCCCCACCTGTTGAAAACCTTGAAAACCACCTATTTTCATTATTTATTCTCGGCAAAACACCATCCTTCATCCGAATTTTCGCGGGGGAAGGGGGCCCCAGGCCCCTCCCCCCTGGCTACGGGCCTGGCCACAGCCAGATACGGCACGTATATCCGAGGCAGGGCAAGGCCCATGAAAAAGGAGTCACGTTTTCTCGATGACATCCCGATGGAAGCTCGATGGATGTGCAACATGACTTGCATGCTACGCTCATGACACGCTCGCGGCCGTTTCGCTAGCTTGATATACATCAAATTTGGTATTGCGTGACGTGACTGTATGACGAACGTAAATGCCAAGTGGTAATATGGAAATGTGCAGCATGACTTGCATACCACGCTCATGACACTCCTTTTGTGTCCAGAAGCCTTCTGTCTTCTGCATGTTGGTGCACAGATTTGGAGACACGTGGCAGTGATCACCTTCCAACCTATGTTCAGTTTAGGTGGTTTCGCCGCTCAGCCACACGCTACATCCGTCAAACAGACTGGACACTGTTCGAGGCATCTGTCAAGACCGGCTGTCAGCAAACGACTGTACCATCCGCCGTAGAGGACATCATTGCTTCTTCCCTGCGTGACACAACCAGACAGGTTAACCTACCGATGCAGAGATCAGCAATCGACTCCCAATACGAGGCCCTTCGTGCAATCCGTCGCCGCGCAGAACGACGACACAGAAGAACGAAGTCACCTGCAGACCTTTCCGCCTGTCGCCGAGCTCAAAGACATGTTCTTCGACATCTTGACAAGATTGACAGGCATCGGTGGAGGAAATTCTGCGGATCTCTGGACCCTAGGCAACCTCTATCTAAGATCTGGCGAGTGGTACGAAGTCTGCAGACAACTCCTCAGCAATGTCAACCATTTCGAGCTGTGGCTCTATACCAAGGTCGGAGAGAAGTTGAGGTAGCCAGTGACTACTGCAGCCTCATTGTGACCTCCACTGACGCTCTTACCAACAATGAGCCTCTTACCACCATTACGCCCCCCATCGTCGGATGAGCGCCTTGATGTATGTTTTACATTGCAGGAGCTTGCCGCTGCGATTTCTGCCTCCCGACACTCATCGGCACCAGGACCTGACGGAATCACGTATGCTGCGCTCCGCCATCTCTGTACAGAAGCACGACACACCCTGTTGTCTCACTATAACACCTCGTGGGAGTCGGGGAAAGTCCCAGATAACTGGAAATGCAGTCGCATTATTGCGTTGCTTAAACCAGGGAAGTGCCCTCATGCACTCTCCTCCTACAGGCCAATTGCCCTAGCCAGCTGCGTCGGGAAAGTGATGGAACGGATGGTACTGTCAAGATTAGAGTGGCTTCTAGAGCGCAATAACTCCGTTCCTACATTTATGAATGGCTTCAGAAGAGGCCGATCTGCCATTGACGGTGTGGTTGACTTGATCGCCAGCGTTGAAGAGGAAAGAAGCCGACGCAGACTAGTGGCGGCCGTCTTCCTAGACATCAAGGGCGCCTACGATAATGTGCTGCATTATGCAATCCTAGACGCACTAGAAGATTTAGACATCGGTGGACGACTGTACGACTGGATCGTTAGTTATCTTAGTGGCCGTGCCATTTACATGACGACAAGCGACGGAGACACCGATCGATATGATATTCACCGGGGAGTTCCCCAAGGGGGAGTACTCAGCCCGATTCTATTCAACGTTACGATGATCGGACTAGCAGCAGAACTTCCCAGCACGGTAAAGATCAGCGCATATGCGGATGACATATGCATATGGGCATCCGGAGTTACTCGTCCGCAACTGCGTGCTCGACTACAACGTGCAGTTACGATCACAGTCAACTATCTACGACGTCAGGGTCTCACTCTTTCAATTGACAAATGTGCGTTGCTTGCATTCACGCGCAAGCATATGTCAAGATACCCGATAATTATTAATGGAACCGCGATACCTGCCGTGACGCACCACAAGTTTCTTGGGGTTATCATAGACAGGGATCTATCGTGGTCTAGACACGTCGCTGCACTTAAATCAAAATTGAGGAACTTTGTTCTCGTTCTTCGCAATGTGGCAGGAGCAAGATGGGGCCCATCAGAATCTTCACTACTTCAATTGTACAACGCTCTATTTGTGGGATACATACGATACAGCATGCCGGTGCTCTCAAATATGAAACCTAGCTGTGTGAATGCACTAGAGAGCGTTCAAGCTCAAGGATTGCGGAAATGCTTGGGTCTACCGCGATGCACGTCAACGAATGGAACCATCGCGGAGGCTCGGGCTTGTCCCATCGGTGTATACATGCTCTGCGAGCCGCTTAGAGTACATCTTCGATTGTTGACCCGACACAGGCAGCACCCGCTATCGTCACTCCCCGCCACCCACCCAGACAGCAGCTTTTCAAGAGCGATATCACGACATGAGAATATTCTACCATCAAGGTTTTCTCCCCCGAGTGTTCCTGAAGTGCCACCGTGGGTCCTTCCTAAACCACCTGTTAGCCTTACGATTCCTGGGATTACGAAGAAGTCCCTCGTTTCTTCAACTGGCCTCAGACAACTCACCCTGCATCACATTTATACAACGTACGGCAATTCTCTGCACGTGTACACCGATGGCTCTACCACGCTACACACCTCCGCTGCAGCCTTTGTCATCCCACAAATGGATATCGCTCGACGGTTCAAGGTGGACCACAAAACCACATCAACTGCCGCCGAGCTTGTTGCTATCCGGGAGGCTATAAGATTTATTGGTGAAGAGCAACCTCGAGTATGGACGATTTTCAGCGATGCCAAACCCGCTTTACAGACCATTGATTGCATAATGAGGCAAGGCCCATATTATAGTTTGGCTATAGAAATTGCAGAACTTCTTCACGTTGCTTCAACAAATGGCCACCTTGTCACCTTCCAGTGGATTCCTGCGCACTGCGGCGTGATGGGAAACGAAGAGGCAGACGCTGAAGCTAAAAGCGCCCTCGACAGTGCCCCTGAAGTGCGCATAGCGTTTTCAAGACCCGACACGAACGCCCTACTTCGATGCGTGATGCGCAACTTCACACTTGAGCACTGGACAAAACCGGAGCGACGACACCGGCGACTACACAAATGGGACCCGGAAATGAGGTTCCGCATGCCTCCTAAATTAAAGCGACACATAGCAAGTAAGCTCCACCGGATTCGTCTTGGTGTGGCCTACACAAGACATTACGCACATATCATCGGACGCAGTGACACTGGTCCCAATTGTGAGCACTGCCAAGTACCAGAAACACTGGAGCACATATTTTGTGGCTGTCCGGCATACGCACGTGAACGACAGACACTGATTTCTTGCACCGAACGATTTCGCAGTGGGTCATTAACTGATGAGACTGTGTTGGGCCCTTGGCCTGACATCAACAGTGCAGCTGTGGTAGTAAGAGCAATCATAGCCTTCTTAAGAGCAACTGGACTAGATGCACGGCTATAACACCTTCTCAATTTGACAGGACTGTATATACTCACCTCTCTAACTCACCATCGTCATCCATTACTCTTTTTCTTCCCCTTTCCCCTCCCCCGGTGTAGAGTATCAGGCTAGAGCATGCTATCGCTCAGGCCGACCTCTCTGCCTTTCCGTGAATAAACCCATCTCTCTCTCTCATGACACTCCCTCGGCCGTTTCGCTTGCTTGATATACACCAAATTTGGTATTGCGTGACGTGACTGTATGACGAATCTAAATGACAAGTGATAATATGGAAATCATGACTTGTCATGTGCAACATGACTTTCATTGCCACGCTCATGGCACGCTGACGGCCATCTCGCTAGCGTGATATACAGCAAATTTGGTATTGCGTGACGTGAATGTATGACTAACCTTAATGACAAGTGGTAATATGGAAATTCATGACATGTCAAGTGCAACATGACTTGCATGCCGCGCTCACGGCTCGCTCGCGGCCATTTCGCTAGCTTGATATACACCAAAATTGGTATTTGCGGGACGTTACTGTATAACGAATAAGTGGCAGGTGGTAACATGAAAATCTTGGCATGCATGTCATCTACAATGCCATTTACAGGCCATGCTCATGGTGCGCTAGCTTGATATACACCAAAATTGGTATCGCGCTACGTGACTACATGACGAACGTAAATGAGAGGCCCTAAAATGTAAATCATGGCATGCATATTATGTCCAGCACGATTTGCTCCTTGACGGCTGCTTCGCATTACATCGATTCCCATTGTGCGTGGGATCTGCCGGCTTTTTCTCCTGGAAGGCTGCACTACGCCGAAGTATGCGTAAGTGCTGACGCAAGATTCGCTGCAGGCTTTGGCGTGCAATTATGGAGAGATCGGAATGAAAGAAAGAGGACCGCTGTAGTTTTAACGCGTGTATGCTTTCTGAATGGGGAAAAAAAGTTGTCAAGTTGAATGACTTCAAAAAGAGCTGTGCAAATGAAAAAAAAAATAAAGCGGCCTATCATCTTTAGACGACAGTCACCGAACTTGCTCACGTGTGCTTTTCGCATCGTGGGAAATGATACCGTTCTCGACAAAAGGACGGTTGTCCCTGATTGGTCAATTTGGAACCCGACAGCCGTGAAATCCGGATTGGATCGTTCTGTCTTCGCGACTCATTAAGAGGATCCAATGTGGACGAGGAGTACGTAATTATATTTCGGGGTTGTGGTGTGAGAAGCGGAGAAATCTTGCTGATCCTGTTACGTCTTTTTAGAAGAAAATTGGCACAGCCGTATACTGTCATGCAAGAGGAGGCAACCGAAACCTAATTTCGCTGATGAGGTTTAGCGTAATTCGTACAAGGAATAGTTCCATAATGCCGTCGTTCGAATTAGTGGTCCCTCCAATTGTACTACAAATACAGGTACGTCTGCTTTTTTATCAACGAATGTGCATCACACATAAAAATGAATTTCTTGAGCTACCTATAAGGAGGAAAATATTTGCAGTAACATAAGAGAATTTTTAAATAGGGGCCCAAATCGTTTTGGGGCTCCAAAGAGATAGCGTCGAGGCCACTGCGCTTGCGCGGGAACCAGACAGGGTTTGGGTTTTGCGATGGGGACGCTATTTCTCGAATTTAGCGGCAGCCTCCAAAGCTGCCCCAAAAGCTTTGCGTCAAGCAAACGTGACGGCACCCACCGAGGCGAGGGCCCTCGGACATGACTAGAGTGACCTAGGATAGGGGAGTGTCCAAAGCGCCGCAGGCCCTATTCGAAAACTCTTAGATCCTGCTTGACGCAAAGAGAGCACACGCAAAGGGCTTTGAGGCCCCAAACTTTTGGGGCCCCTATTGGAAAACGCTCTATTAATTGTTGGCTTTTATGTCCGAAAACCACAATATGATTATAATAGGCGCTGCAGGGAAGAACTTCGGGAATTTCGACCACCCGTGGTTCTTTAACATGCACCTAAATTTAAGTACACAGGCACCTGGTATTTCGCCTGCATGGAAAGGCGGCCGCCACGGCTGGGATTCGATCCCGCAACTTTCGGATCAGCAGTCGCAACCTTCCGATGACCAGCTTGGCAGCGAGCGGCAAAAATTGAAGGACACTTTGTACATTCCAAAGTGTGTTCGGCGAAAGCGTGTGGCCATTCCACTGACGGAAAGACCGACGGACGGACAGACGGACGGACGGACGGACGGACGGACGGACAGACGGACATCCGGACGGACGGACGGACATCCGGATGGACGGATGGACAGACGGACATCCGGACGGACGGACGGACAGACGGACATCTGGACGGATGGACGGACGGACATCCGGATGGACGGACGGACAGACGGACATCCGGACGGACGGACGGACAGACGGACATCCGGACGGACGGACGGACGGACGGACATCCGGACGGACGGACGGACACCGGACGGACGGACGGACGGACAGATGGAGATCCGGACGGACGGACGGACAGACGGACATCCGGACGGATGGACGGACGGACATCCGGACGGACGGACGGACACCGGACGGACATCCGGACGGACGGACATCCGGACGGACGGACAGACAGGCGGACAGACGGAGATTCGGACGGACGGACGGACATCCAAACGGGCGGACGGCGGACATCCGGACGGATAGACGGACATCCGGACGGACGGACGGACGGACACCGGACGGACAGACGGACGGGCGGACGGACACCGGACGGACGGACGGACATCCGGACGGACGGACGGACAGACGGACAGACGAACATCCGGACGGACGGAGGGACATAAGGACGGACGGACGGACAGACGGACATCCGGACGGACGGACGGACAGACGGACGGACACCGGACGGACGGACACCGGACGGACGTGAGCATGAGACATTAAAGGCTTTCGCCTTAATATCGCCTCTTCAGTGAATACTACGAGCAACCACAAAAGCTTCAAACACTCACTGCCGTCTCATTGCCGTTTACGAATTACTTTAGATAAAAGAGAAACGCACAGTTAATGAAGATGTGCAGTGTGTGTCATGAGATCAGGAAGCCACTTATGACACGATGGCTACTTCAGCTTTCCGCTATTACTAAATACGTGATGAACAAAGAACAAAGAACCTCGTATTCAAAAAAAAGCCCCATCTCCCGCTAAAGGGAACCATGTGTGGATGCGTAGCAGCGGGAAGATGATTAGCTTGAGCGGGAGGAACGTCGCCGCTCTCATTTCACCGCAGCGGTCCGGGCTCTGATCGCGGCGCTGCACAGCAGAGAGAAATGAGGCGCGCGCGCTCCGTTATTTTCATACCGCGGAACTACCGTGGCGCCCCCCGGCGGGAGTATGCAGCTGTCACACCACCTGTCGTGCTCACCGCTCCGTAGATGATTCCTGGAGGAGAGGACGGGGGGGGGACCGTAGGAAAGGAGAGAGAGGGGACGTGCATGCGCTGTGGGGGGTGTGGGACGCGGGAGCCGCTCCGTGGAGTAGAGGATTCCTAGAGGAGAGAGGGGGGAAAGGACGCGCATGCGCTGTGGGGATGTGGGACGCCGGAGCCGCTCGGTAGAGTAGAGGATTCCCAGAGGAGAGAGGGGCAGAGGACGCGCATGCGCTGTGGGGATGTGGGACGCGGGCGCCGCTCTGTAGAGTAGATGATGCCTAGAGTAGAGAAAGGGGGGTGTGCCTAGGAGGGGATAGGGGAGGGGACGCGCATGCGCTGTGGGGGGGTGTGGGACGCGGGGGCCGCTTTGTAAAGTAGAGGATTCCTAGAGGAGAGAAAGGGGGTGAGCGTAGGAGAGAGAGGGGGGAGGAGCTGCGCATGCACTGTGGTTATGTGGGACGCGGGAAGGAGGGACGGACTAAGCCCCCTCCAAACACCTGCAAGCAAGATCAAGGAATGGGGTCAACCTGGGCGACAGACACCACCTGCCTAGGCATTGCTAAGCAGCCTCTCTGTGCTCTCGGCCATGACTCTCATGACTGTAGTAGTGGTTGACGGCCTTCATATTACTACAGTGTTCTGGTTCGCATAATGGGTGCTTCCCTACTTCATGAAAGTGGCCGGACGCGGGACGGGGGGACGGGGGGAGGGACGGACAGAGCCCCGAGCATAAGATGCTTCGCATCTAAAACATTTTGCAACCAACACTTTCCCCAGCCCGGCGATCCTACGCCTCTGTTATCCGAGTCAATACCCGACGGACGTGTGCAAAGCGTGCGGGGAAAGAGCCACACTGCGGCACATGCTTTGGGAATGTGCCGGGAGAGTAAATGTCGCTGCCGCCGCTCACTACGCGACGCATGCTAGGCAGGGACAAACTGCGAGGGCAATCTTTGCTGCTACCACCGCGCGAGGGCAGGGGCCGGCCGCCGCCGCGGCTGCGGGCACTACTGTGGATCAGCTGCGTCGGCGTCGCTGCCGCTGGGAGGCGGCACTCACCAGCGACAAGCTTTCCGACCAGCTTTGGGCCGTCCCGCAAGCCGAAGATGCCGCCCGGGTCCAAGGACTTCCCGCCGTCATCTGAGGCACCGCCATCATTGACGGAGAGTGGGACGGAACAGGGGGCAATCCCCCTCTTCCCCCCCGCCTCGCCCGAAGGAGCCGGACTTTAAATAAAGTTTAATAATAATAATATCTGGGGTTTTACGTCCCAAAACCAAGATATGATTATTTTTTAAATAAAGTTTATTCATTCATTGCTGATCTTTTACACATACCTGACGCATAGGCCTGTTTTCGGTTAGAGAAGGAATGATAACTTCCGAGCTTGGTAGCTTGGGTTTATAGCCACCGTCGGTGGCGTAATGCCTGGTTCACGGTGGCGGCAAGCCTGCCGTAACGGCGCGGTGCCGTAGACCGTCGGCCGCCGCTGCCCGCGAGAGAGCTGTTCAAAGTGCACGGCAAACTATACCGGCGAGACGATCACGTGACACGACGCAATCTCGCAAAAAACGTGAGACAACGAGAATTTACGATGTGCGCATCAGATGGGCTGTGAATCGACGCCATGATCGACGCGGACCGTTTTTCTGCCGTGCAAAAGTCTGCCTTGTTCGCTGGAAGCTAAACATGCCTCTCAACGACACCGAGTACGTTGTGTTCACTGTGAATGCGCTCATTTTGGTGTGTTCCCTGCTGCTGCGGCGCCGGCTCGTTTTCTTCCCCGCGCTGCCCCCTGCGCCGCTTCGTGTGGCTCCTCCTTTTTCGACGACGATCTTTCTCCGGCGATCCCTCGCGTTCCTGAATTTCATCATCGCTTGGTGCTCTGAGAAAGAACACTTGCATTGTCTCAGGCTGCGTTCATGCGCTTTCGTAGCGAGAACGACGTTTGTTTCCTTACCTTTGATGCCAAATTCCACCCCGATGATGGTCCACCGGTTCATTTTGAGCTGTGTGTCTTTCTACTCGGGCGTTGTCATACAAGAAACTGTAGTGTCTTACGGTTTCAAGAAATTCTTCCATTGGAAACTCCATACCTCAAATAAAGGCAAGAAACGCGGAGCGTAATACAAGCCGCTCAGCGTCCTCTGTTTCTGCTTTTCGCGTCGTCTGCTCTCCCCCCGAAGACGACGCGAAAAGCAGGCGCGGGAGAAGCAGACGACGCGGCGCGCCGTAGTCATGGCAACCGCTCCTCCGCCGCTGATTGGCCGCGTCGTTCTCCGACAAACGGAAAACGGCACGAAAATGGGTCTCGCACCTATTCTCCGAACGGCAAAGAACGGCAGACGTGCGCGAACGAAACAGCCCGCGCACGGCGGCCTGAGAACGGCAAACGGCGAGCCGCCGTGCCGCTACCGTGAACCAGGCATAAGCCTCCGGTGACGCTGCGGTGGCGCTGTCCCTTATCGGAGGCGTGATGCAGCATGCGGCCGTGTCACGCCGGGCTAACTAGTGTAGAGGCGGAGGCTGCGCCGGTTTGTGCGCAGTGTGTCGTCACATCACCCCCCCCCCCTTCCCCGCGGAATGCAGAGCCCTCAGGGTCTGTAGAAATCTGGGAGGCGTACCAGACGTCCAGAGCGTGTCGTGAAAGGAGCGGGCTGCGACGTCGGCGGCTGTGCATAGCTGCCTGTGGATGGAGTGGCGCTGCCCGGTTCGTTCGCAGTGATGTGTGCGTGCTTGAGCCGGTCAATCGAGACGCGGACGTTGTTCCCGTTCAGGCGCAGAGTCTAGTTTTTGTCGTCGCGATGGACGACCAGGTAGGGTCCGCTGTAGGGTGGCTGGAAAGGCCTGCGGACGGTGTCGTCGCGGAGGAAAGCGTGCGTGCACTATGCCAGCCCCTTGAACACAAAAGGTGTAGGCTTGCAGTGGTGGGCTGCAGGTTACGGGCGTAAGGCGGCGATGCTGCGTCGGAGCCGGGCGACGAAGTCGGTGGGATCTGACGTCGTAGTGCTGGATGGCAGTGCAGCGCGAAATTCCCCTGGGAGACAGAGTGGTTCCCCGTAGACGAGCTCTGCTGGTGTAGCGTGGATGTCCGACTTGAAGGTGGCGCGAAGACCGAGGATGACGGCTGAGATGGCCTCGAGCCAGGTTGAGTGCACGTGGCACATAATGGCTGCTTTGAACTGTCGGTGTAAACACTCGATCCTTCCGTCGGTGCAGGGGTGGTAACTGGTGGTCCTCAAGCGTTCAAAACCGATGGTCAGCCCGAGGAGCCTGGAAAGGTGCGACTCGAACTGTCGTCCTTGGTCGGTGGTTACGAGGCGGGGGGCGCCGAAACGAGCAATCCAGCCGGTGAAGAAGGCCGAGGCGACGTCTTCCGCGGTGGTTCCCTCGAGGGGCCTTGCCTCGGGTCATCGAGTGTACCGGTCGATGGCGGTGAGGCAGTAGCGATAGGGTCCAGGCGGAGGAAAGGGTCCTATGATGTCGAGGTGCACGTGCTCAAACCGACCAGAGGGCTCAGGGATTGTTCCGAGTGGTGACGTGATGTGCCTGGTGCCTGGTGACTTTAGCGCATTGGCATTGAATGCAGGAGCGCGCCCAGGTGCGACAATCCTGCTGCATGGAGGGCCAGACATAGCGGTCAGCCACGAGGCGTGTAGAGGCGCGTATGCCGGGATGGCTGAGGTTGTGGAGCTGGTTGAAAAGACCACGGCGATGGGACAGGGGCACATAGGACCTGCTTCGTCCTGTCGACATGTCGCAACAGGTTGTGGTTGTCGACCCTGGAATGGGGACTTGTAGCTGTAGTGAGGACCTGCCCTTGAGATGTTCCTGTAGTTCAGCGTCCGTAGTCTGAGCCTCGGCGAGGACGTCCGCTGTTATCTGCACCGAACTGATGGCTCCGACACGTGAAAGCGCGTCGGCGACCACGTTGTATTTCTCGCTGACATGTTGGATGTCGGTGGTGAACTGTGCAATGAACGAGAGTTGGTTCTGCTGTACAGGGGGGGAGTTTGTCACGACGTTGAGAGAAGGCTTAGGTAAGAGGCTTGTGGTGGTATAGATGGTGCAGTTCTTTGCTTCGAGAATATGGCGAAAGTGTTGCACTGCTTCGTATATAGCCAGAAGTTCTCTGTAGTAGGCTGGCAAACTTGTCGGGGCGGTGGTCGTGGTTTCGTCAATGGAACTGGCGGTTGAAGGGGTCGTTTTCCGAGTTGCTAGTTTCTTGGAGAAGAACGTCAAGGGATGTCAGGTGTTGTCTACGCGTTGCATGAGGGCGGCGCCGATGGCGAAGCTAGATGCGTCTGTGAAGAGTCCCAAGGGAGCGTCAGGCACGGGATGGGTGAGGAGCACGGCGGTGCAAAGGGCGGTTTTGCATTCTTCGAAAGCTTTCGCTAACGTTGGTGTCCACGTGACGGGTTGGTTTCCTCGTAGCCCAGCCAAAGAATCATGGAGGGGAGCCTGGTAGTCGGGCTGCGTGTGGCGAAATATTCCTGTTAAAGTTCAGCATGCCGAAGAAACGGCGAAGGTCTTTAGCGGTGGTGGGTTGAGGCTAATTTTGCAGGTCCGAGATGCGTTGGGGCAAGGGCCGAGTTCCTTCAGATGAAACTTCGTGGCCGAGGAAGCGGACGATGGAAGCGCCTAGAGTGCTTTTAAATGCGAATGCATTTCATAGTCGGGCTATGTCAGGCATCCGGCGTTGTCCGGCGTTGTCCGGCGTTGTCCAGCGTTGTCCGCGGAGAAGGAGGTAAGCGCCGGCAGGTGTTAGATGTGAAGCATCTTATGGCGAAGCTTAATCCGGTGGTGGTGGTGGGCGGCGTGACCACCCATACTGCGCATTCGCAAGCCCTTTAAAAAAAATATAAAGAAAAAACCTCCTCTCTCCCTCTCTCTCCTCTAGGCATCCCTCCCCGCGGCAACCACACCCTCACTGCGCATGCGCCTCCCCTCCTCTCTCCCCTCCTACGCTCCCCCCTCTCTCTCCTCTAGGCATCCCTCCCCGCGCTCCCACTGCGCATGCGCGTCCCCCCCTCTCTCTCCTCTAACACGCTCCCCCCCTCCCTCCTCTAGGCATCCCCTGCCCACAGCGTCCACACCCCCACTGCGCATGCGCGTGCCCCCCTCTCTCTCCTCTCCTACGCTACCCCCCTCTCTCGCCTCGCGACGCCGACGCAGGCAGCGTCTGCTAGCGAGTTTCTTGGTTGAAAAAACCGACTGCTCGCGCTGCACAACCGTTCACTGTCCATCCCGTATATATGGCAATGGATCTTGACCTCCAAGGTGGTGCCGGTGGGAGATTTCTCCTGTGCGTTGTTGAACAATAAAAATTCGCAGCGTGCGCGTTAACTAAAAGCCGACTGCGGGTCTCTGTGTCCAGTCGGAGTCTTCTGTCTCTCATTGCCCATTAGCAGCGATTGGCATGTTCCAGTAGGAAACACCGCTCCATCGCTGCGTGCTTTACGCATCTCCAGTTTTAAATGCGAATGCATTTCAAGTGCGTGAGGGCGCTCGCATCGCGGGAGCTCGGCGGAGCTATATATGAAAAAAAAAATTTAAAAAAAATTAAAAAAAAGAAAAAACAGAACAAGAAGAATAAAAAAAATAAATAAAAAAAAGAAGAAAAAACAGAACAAAAAGCAAAAAAAAAAAAAAAGAAAACAGGCGCTGCGCCGTGCTCCCGACCAGGCTGCAGAAATTAGGCGCCTTTTTCCTTTTTCGAGCCACAACCACCATATATAAATGGAGTGAAGCGCGCGCGAAATGCATTCGCATTTCCTCACGATTTCCCTTCGGGGAGGTGGGGGCATTTTTTTTGGATATTGACAAGTAGACCGTGGTCATCGAGGCGTTGGAACAGCAGACGAAGGTGCATGTGGTGCTCTTCGGCGTCGCGGGAAAATACAAGTATGTCGTCAAGGTAAACGAAGCAGAAGTCGTGGCCACGGACGACTTCGTCGATGAAGCGCTGAAAGGTTTGTCCAGCATTCCCCAGACCGAAGCTCATGCAGGGAAACTCGAACAAGCCAAAGGAAGTGATGACTGCCGTTTTCGGGATGTCATCCGGATTGACGGGTATCTGTGTGTAGGCCTTCACCAAGTCTAGCACGGAGAACACGTGGCGGATGCGATGGGCGAAGTCCTGTATATGGTGGACGGGGTACCTGTCCGGGATGGTGCGCGCGTTTAGGGCACTGTAGTCCCCAGATCGGCCGTTCTCAGAAGGCTGCTGCGACGAGGCGGTGTTATGGTCACGGCTTTGCGATCGGTATCGCTGACGCATTGAAAGTCGTTCATCGAGGCGTTGCTGAATGGAGCCGAGTTGTCGAGCGATATCGTTAATACGGCACGCAAGCTCTGTGGTGTTAAGCGGTGCGGCGACAGCCTGGAGGGTGGGCGGCGACTGCGGCACAGAGACCTCGATTATACGGTCAGCGATCTGGGCAAGTTCGTAGTGAGGCAGCCTAAGCTGAGCCTGCACAATTGCTTGGACGTGCGGTGGAAGTCGTTGGAGCCAAAGTGCTCTCAGGAAAGAAACCTGGATTTCCATGCTGCCCGTGAGAGCGCGCATGTGGCGGAGCAGCTGCGAAGGTTTGCGCTCCGCAAGCTCTGCGGACTGAAGTTGTCGCACCTTCTGTTCATCTGAGGGTGACAGGCGGCGTATAAGTTCGGTCTTGAGGTGTTCGTAAAGATTGGCCGTCGGTGGGTTGGCAAGGATATCCCGGACCTCGTTGGCGTAGCGGGCATCCAGGTGGGCGACGACGTAATGGTAGCGGGTTCGGTCATGTGTGATGCGTGCCAGGGAGAACTGGGCCTCGACCTTGGGCAAACCAGACCTCGGGCGAGTCCACGCAAAACGGCGGAAGCTTGACAGCAACACGCCAGGAGGCAGCGTGCGGGATGCCTTCTGTAGGAACTCTGATGTCCTCAGCGGAGCCGGCAGGCACGGCCTCGGTTGTGGAGGCGTTGCGAGAATGGTGTTGTTGCTGGGTCTGCAGTTCCCGTTGAAGTTGTTGCACTTGCTGCCGCAGAGTGGTGAGGGCTTCTGAGTCGGCCATGGCGGTGCGGTTTATTCGGTTTACGGGTCACCAGGTGTGGGATGCCGTGTCGACGAAAGGACGCATCGCAGCATAAAACATAACGACTGTTTATTAGCGTAGTAGCAGCCGCGGGGCGAGCATACCAACGCTGCGCTCGAACGGTTAGAGAAGGAATGATAACTTCCGAGCTTGGCAGCTTGGGTTTATAGCCACCGTCGGTGATGTAGGCCTCCGGTGACGCTGCGGAGATGCTGCCCCTTATCGGAGGCGTGTTGCAGCATGCGGCCGTGTCACGCCGGGTTAACTAGTGACGAGGCGGAGGCTGCTCCGGTTTTTGCGCAGTGTGTCGCCACAACATTTTAAACCGAGGCTAAAATATCTCGCATACTAAACAAAATTGCTCACTGCCTGACAATTCATTTCTGTTTAGATTTCAATCTAATGAAGGTCATGGTCATATGATTTACCAATGATTATGGTATGTTTTTATGTACTCTTGTAGTACTTACTTTTTGCCTTTGCGCTAGTTTTGTTGGCTTATTTATCAACTTTTGTTGTATACGTAACATTACTTTCACTCGGGATGTGTTGTTTTTATTAGTCCCATCAATGTGTATTAGTATGTATAATGAGGCATAAAGACCAGATCCTTTCACGTTTTCCCTAGATTTCGCTATATTTTCCTCTTCCTGTAAAAATGCATTCAGTTCAAACATATTTCATTTCCAGCACCATCACTTCTTGAACTGCGGCTAATTTTTGTGCTGGATTTTGTAGGGGGCCAGAGCTTTGTGAGGCCGCAGTATTGCGGCTTTTTTCCATCAGCTCCATATTTCTCATTGAGAAATGAAAGTCGATTGCTTGACTGACTGATTGATTAAAAAAAAAAACATGGCTGATCCCCCCCCGTAAAAGGGATCGGTATTGCACGAAAGTGAAGCGTGTCTTTAAACAAGTAGTCGATTGTTTATAGTTCATTGATATATGAGAGCTAATACAATGCCTACTGGTGTTTGGCAGATATAGCACTGCTTCATGTGGGCCCAACCACGTTGACGTCTAACGGCGCATCTCCGTCCCGACGACTAACGCCTATGACCATGATTAAGCCTTTGCGGTAGTTGAAGTTATTAACATACACCTGGACACCATATATGGTGAATCCCGCGCAAAGATGGCATCAACAAACACATAGTAAACACCGGAACTCAGTTATAACACAGTATGCACTCCTTGAAAGCGTCGTGAAACGCGAAGAGAAACGGAACGCGCATCGTGTGTTCACTCTAGCCCGGCCGTGATTTCTCACAAGGCGAGCGCAGAACGCGGTAACGCTGTGCGACTGCCAGGCGGGCATCGGAGAGCGATATTTTAATATGGGTGAATGCTATGAGTGAGGCTTGGGTTCAAGCCGCCTCCTCTCGGTGTTTCAAAACTTCGACAAAAGCACACTTCTATTGGAAACGCGCCGAATGGGACGGTAATAGCAACGGTGCGTTGCATGAGCTAATCGTGGAAGCAACACATAACTTGACTCTTTCGTTTCCGGATGGCGACACCACCCTGCGAACAAGAGCACTGTGAGAGAGATAAAAGGAACGTTCGTGTAGCCGCCTTCATGGCGTTGGCAGTGGCGTAGTGGGTTAAACGCCCGCCAGACATCGTCGTGCACCGCGAGGCCATGGGTTCGACTCCCGGCAACGGATCATTTTCTTTTACGTTTTTTCTTTGTCTTCTGGTCGCGTTTATTTTGCTGACGTATTTCCGTGACGGAAATACGTCATGAAAGTCTTGGTGGACCCCGGGATAAAACACTTTCGTGTTAAAAGCGGTAACTTTGCGTTCTGTTTATACATTTTTCTTGCCGCGCACGACTGCAAGATTTGACTGAGCTGTTTTCAGCTGCGTCTGCTGCGTGCTGCGTGCATTGTTTTTTCGCCAAGGACGTAAGGTGATTCAGGACCTCTTCAAGTGAAGCGAAAAAAAATCTTACTATTGATTATGTCCCGCGCACGCAATGTCCGCCAACTGGTAATAAATGAAATAAATTTGAATTACTCCTTCAAGGTTCTCTGTTTTCAATAAAGTCTCAGAAGATGCCATCGGGGTGCTTCTTCGAGCATTTTCAATTGAATGGTCATAATCAGATATTAATCATTGCTGTAGAACAAGAGCCTCTTGAATGCCAAGCGGGTCATGTAAGCGAAGGAAGGTGTTCATTTTTTCGTTAGACACTACCTAGTGAAGCCCGCAGACAATTAAGCCAAGGAAAGTGTAGTTGACCTTATTTGTCGTTTTTAATTAAAGTGTAGTATTTATGCATAAAAGAATAGATTCCCAAACTTTCCCTCTTCATTGTGATAAAAGAAGCATTCTTATTTCGTATAGTACGACAAGTCAACCTTGCCCTCAAGGTTGCTGTAATGCCTTTTAGTAATGTAGTCGTCAGTGTAGAGCACAGTACGGCTGTATGTTAAAATAACACTAGATTAGTTTAAAGCACGGGAACTACGGGCAATATCTCGCACTTTTTGGGCCGTTCTTCCCGGCTACAAGCTGCTCTTGCGAAATTACAAGGATTCGAGCATTCATAAGCAAAAGCGTACCCGCGTAGATAAATTAATGTATCACTGCTGTGACAGCAACAGTTTTAATTTCCGGTAAACAGGATCTAGTGAGCTAAAGCAGTCGTATTTTTCTAAAATTCCTGCTCTGAGGCGGCGGTTCTAAAAGGCTAAATCAAAAATCCATCCAAGTAAGCCACTGTGAACTGCGCGGAACTAGGAAAAGAAGAACACGAAAGAAGGCAGAGAACAATCAGATTAAGCACAAATAGATTTCGCGCTCTGTCTGTTTTTAGGGGCGAAGCTGCTTAGGGTGTGGGTCCTTCCCTCGTCCGTTTGTATGTAGTATGTATGTAGCCACCTCTAGTTTATGAATTGCTCAATAGGTGGCGTTGTGTGTATATGTCCTTGGAAATATCACTAGATGGCGTTAATGGTTCCACTAACGTGGGTTAGTGATTACCGCTAAAGGAGATATAATAAAAGGGGCTCGCTCTTGGCGCGCTTTCTCTTTCGCTTGGAGTCGCCCCAGTCATCATCATTCACCTCGTGGATGGCGCTGTTATAATTGGGATCGTCGGGCCGACGCGGTACTCGGAGTCGAGCACCGGAGGTGGACTCCATCGTGATCAATGGTGAGGTGAACTGAGGCACAACCCATGGTAGCCAAGGACGCGTGACTTTCACAACTCAGAGCAGCGTTCTGTGGCGATGCATGCAGAGGCGAGGCGTTGCGTCGAGCACTGGTGTGGACTTCGGCGTCTGAGTAGGTGGCAGCGTCTTCCTCTGTCGTGGAACGCGAACTAGCGTTGTCGCTGAGGCTGGGAGCGCCCGGAACACAAGTCGGCGACGCTCGTGCCCAGCTCACGATCGAACACCCAGGATCATGCAAAGACGTGACGCTTGTTGTCACGTCTTTGCATGATCGAGTGGGCAATGTACGGGGGGGGATTCACGGTTACCCGAATGATCCCTCCGAGCTTCACCCACTCACCATCATTCACTTCGTGGATATGCTGTGATTTTTTTTATGTCTTCTTTCGGGCTGTCCATTTCCCTAATTTCACGCAGTTCACAATCGTTCACCAGGAATTTCCTAACCAGCACCCCAAGATGTTCTGATTAAAAACCCCTA
>JALIZH010016985.1:0-2500 GCA_030522465.1 Rhipicephalus appendiculatus
GCCATGTCAGTGCGGTGCGGTAAAGTGGCCGGCGCGTCCCATTTCACTGCTCCTAGCTGTTCGTTACCGGAAGTTTGTTGAACTATGGAACAGGGTTATGGCACCCCATAGAGTTCCTTTGAAACGTCAATTTTGCCCGGTAACATGAATTACAGTCTCAAACTGTACTCGAAAGCAAAATTTGACTTTAAGTAGTGCCTCATATATGGGCGCCGTTTTTGGAAATAGGCATTTATAGGCACTGATAGACATTTAAGCACAAACCCAAAAAATAGGCATTTATAGGCACTTACAAAAACATTATAAAAGCCCCCTCCTTAACCCATAATTCGTGCCCATATATCAAAGTGGAACGATAGGAACGCAAGGAACAAAATAGACATTTGCCTGAAATCCAGTCTCTAGTAATAACTATGGCCAAAGGTGCTATTTTAGGCCACTCCCATCAAGGACATGAGGGTTTGTCGAACTACGATTTTTCAGGGAATATGAGGCGTACTTACCACTAAAGCTCTCATGATAAGACTGCTCGTAAGAGAAAATCTAAAAACATCTGAAGGTCTATATACAGTCACCAATAATAATAGGATAATTTCTGGGGTTTACACACCAAAAATAAGATGTTTTTATGAAACGTGCCGTAGTGCATGGCACTGGCATCATAGACTACAAGGGACTCCAGCATATTGTCTCCATTCAAATGTGAAAGCCGTGGCCGGGACCCAAGGAATTTCGACAGTAGCCAAGCTACAGTCAACGATGGCAATCGGCCAGTAGTGAAGGCACATATCTTAAAAAATATTTGCATATTATCTCTGGCCTCTAGAAGGTGGGAAATTTTTTGCGGCCTTCTGCTCATAAAGAAATGTGCCTAATTCCAAGGTCCGCAAAAAAAAAAAAAAAAAAAAAAAAAAAAAAAAAAAAAAAAAAAAAAAGAAAGCGGGAAGCGCTGAGTGGGCTGCCTCTCTAAGAGGCAACCAACAGCGTCATCGGGCGACATCAAGACCTGAAGATCATGTCAGCACGTGACGCCGTCAGGTAATATTTCCACGCGTACTTGTTAATTTCAAAGCGACAGGGTTTCATTCAGAAAAAAAATCCAGCAGATCCCACGTACCACGGGAATCGGTGTTAATTGAAGCATGCGGAGGGAAGCCGACTGTGGTTTAATTTTTGTATTGAGCTAAACGTTAAGAAAAGACGCGCTAAAGATATGTGCAAATGTTGCACGCACAGACATATGTTGAACAGTCGCATGTGTTTTATACAACTAGTTGTGTACAGCTGCGCAACAATGCCAACAGTAACAAGGGTATTACCAACACCAGAACGGGTAAGCTGACATAGCGCCTGTGCTTGCCAACCGCCACCACGGCATGCGCGAGCACGCCCTCCGCCGCCTGGTCAAGGCCTTTGCTCTCAGCCGCTTCGTCTATTCTCTTCCGTATCTCTTCCTTTCTCGCACCGAGGTAGACAAAGTCAACTGGCCTTATTCGCGAGGCGTATAAGTCAGCCCTTTCCCTTCCCACATATACCTCAACGGATCGGCTACTGTCGATGGGTGTCCACAACTCTCTTACGGAGCTGACGGAGGCTCATCGCACGGCCCAGATCCTCCGTCTCTCTCGCACACGGCCGGGTCGCGCACTTCTCTCCACCCTTAAACTCTCCCCCTCTTATGCCTCTTCCCACCTCACTGCCCATCCCCTTCCCATGTCTTCTCCCTTCTAGCCATTGATCCCCTCCCTAAGAATATGCATCCTGAACACCACCCCTCCCGTAGAGCAGCGCGAGCCTCCGCACTCTGGCGTAAGTTCGGACAGCAACCCGCCGTGGCTTATGTGGATGCCGCCCCGTATTGCCACTACGCAGCCCACGCCCTTGCAGTCACCGACAACTCCTCCGAACTACCATTACTGCCTCCGTCTGTACTTGCACCTCTGTCGAGGCCGAAGAGGCAGCTATTGCCCTCGCGATAACACAGACCTCAGCAGAATACATTTTCTCCGACTCCAAACCTACGGTATACAACTACGCGGCTGGACGGGTGGCACCCCCAGCCGAAGGTATCTTGCGGTCTGGCACCATTCCCTCTCACCCCATTTATATCATTTGGTTGCCCGCTCACGCGGGTCATCACCTGGCAACGTGGCAGGCCAATTCTATCGCTCGCAATTCGACCGACCGAGCAAGCCCGCCCCCGCCGGGAATAGATACGCGCGACGCGCTCCTCACGTACCACGACATCACATTGCACTACCGCCTTTCCCGCCTCACTTTCCCCCCATCACACCAATCCCTTTCCCAGCACCAGCAACACCTGTGGGGCCAACTTCAGGCCCACACCTTCCTTACTCCCGCACGTCTTGCCCTCTAACACCCCGGGACGTACTCGCCGGTCTGCCGCTTATGTGGCAGCTCCATCGCCAACTATCAACACATATTTTACTCCTGTCCGGCACACTTCCCCCCTGCCTCTTGGCACCTCAGAAGTCCGCAG
>JALIZH010016985.1:7500-15583 GCA_030522465.1 Rhipicephalus appendiculatus
CCCGATTCCTACCCTGACTATTCTGCCAACATTAAGCGCATGATAAACAAGTCGCTTCCTTCAACTGAACGGTCCCTGCTGCAGGAGGTGATCGCAGGCTACGCTTCAGTGTTCGACTTTGCCCAAGACGAAACATCTACCAGTACACCGCCACCCTCTCGTACGCAACACCGAATTTATACAGGGTAAGCACCACCAATACGTCAGAAGCCTTATCGCGTTTCGCCTTCTGGAGAGGAAAGTCATCGCCGAGCAAGTTGAAGACATGTTGAAGAAGGGCGTCATACAAGAATCGTGTAGTCCCTGGGCGGCTCCTGTCATTCTAGTCAGAAAGAAGGACAATTCATGGAGATTCTGTGTGGACTATCGCCGCCTAAATGCCATCACAAAAAAAGATGTCTACCCTCTGCCACGTATAGATGACGCCGTCGACTGTCTGCACTCTGCCTCCTATTTTTCTTCTGTTGACTTCCGCTCGGGGTATTGGCAAATTCCTATGCACCCATCAGACAAGGAGAAGACAGCCTTCGTAACACCTGACGGACTTTTTTGAGTTTAACGTTATGCCCTTCGGTTTGTGCAATGCTCCAGCGACATTCGAGATATTTATGGATACAGTACTCCGTCGACTAAAGTGGGAAATTTGCATGTGCTATTTAGATGACGTTATTATTTATGGAAAGACTTTTTCAAGAGCACAACCACCGTTTGTCGCTTGTGCTCGAATGCCTACGGAAAGCTGGTCTTGTTTTGAACTCTAAAAAGTGCCACTTTGCCGAACGTCAAGCCCTCGTACTAGGCTTTTTTTGTTGACAGAGAAGGCATACCACCGGATCCACAGAAGACCGCAGTGGTTCGTAACTTTGATCAACCGCGAACAGTGAAAGACCTGCGAAGTTTTCTGGGTCTTTGCTCATATTTCCGCTGATTTATTAAGAATTTTGCACAATTGGCTTCGCCACTGACGTCCCTTCTCCATAAAGACGCACCGTACGCGTCGGATGATAAATGTGAGGCTGCATTTCAACAACTGAAATTTTTGCTGACCTCAGGACCTATTCTGAAGCATTTCGATCCTGAAGCTTCCACTGAGTTGCATACGGATGGTAGTGGACTTGGCGTTGGCGCTGTGCTCGTCCAAATTTGTAGTGGCCGCCAGCATGTCGTGGCTTACGCCAGTCGGACACTTACCAGAGCGGAGAAGAACTACACCGTCACCGAGCTCGAGTGCTTAGCAGTCGTCTTCGCCATGCAGAAGTGCCGACCGTATCTGCATGGCCGCGAGTTGACAATAGTGACCGACCATCACTCACTATGCTGGCTTGTCGGACTCCGCGACCCGTCTGGCCGCTTGGCTCGTTGGGCGTTGCGCCTCCAAGAGCACAGCTTTTCCGTGACCTATAAGAGCGGACGATGTCACACGGATGCCGACTGCTTATCCCGCCTTCCTTCAGTGCACACCAATGTCGACGACGATGACTTTGATGACTATTTAGTTTCAGTATCGTTCGACTTCCCAGATCTCAGCAACTTCAAGAGCGAGCAACAATGCGACCCTGCCTTGAAACCAATACTGGAAGCGGTGCATGACTCCCCCGGAAAGCCTTTTACAATTTCTAATGGCTTGCTGTACAAGAGGAACCACTCAGCACACGGTCTCCCGTTGCTTTTAGTGGTACCGGAAAGCTTGCGCCCAGTTGTCCTTCGGTCTATGCACGATGACATAACGTCTGGTCATCTTGGTTTCGCACGTACGCTACATCGACCTCGTGAGAGGTTTTACTGGCCGAAAATCTGGAAGACTACGAAACAGTACCTCGCCAGCTGCGTAGTTTGTCAACGCCACAAGTCAACAACGACTGCTCCGGCAGGTTATTTGCAACCCGTTTCACCACCGACATCTCCTTTTGAAAAAGCCGGCATCGACTTGCTCGGACCGCTTCCTAAGACCCCATCTGGCCACCGATATGTTATAGTGTGCGTGGATTACTTAACTAGATATGCGGAAACAGATGCACTTACATCTGCCTCGGCGGCCGCCGTCTTTTCTTTTCTGCTCCAACGAGTCATATTGCGTCACTGCGCTCCACGGGTTGTGATCAGTGACCGTGGACGGCAATTTATCGCCGACGTTGTTGAAGAACTTTTGCGCCTTTGTGGTTCTTCTTTTCGCCACTCCACTCCTTACCATCCGCAAACTAACGGTCTCACCGAGAGGACGAATCGAACTCTTACGAATATGCTATCGATGTACGTTGATGCTGACCACGGGAACTGGGACGCCGTCTTACCTTTCGTAACTTACGCATACAATACCGCAAAGCATGAAGTTACTGGGTATGCGCCTTTCTTCCTGCTTTACGCACGAAACCCTCGGTGTTTTCTCGACACTGTACTGCCTTTTTCGCGTCAGGAAGATCTCTCCATCGCTCAGACATTGTGTCGGGCCGAAGAGGCACGTCGCCTTGCACGTCTTAGAACATTGTCCTCGCAAGAGCAAAGCAAGAGTCGCTACGATGCCAAGCATAATCCTGTAAGTTTTTTTCCTGGTGACTACGTTCGGCTGTGGACTCCCGTTCGTAAAAAAGGACTGTACCGGAAGTTTCTCGCCAACTATTCTGGCCCATTTGTGATAGTTGCTCATCTAAGTGACGTGAACTACGTTGTCGCCCGAGTGACGGCGAATCATCGGCGTTCGCGCGTTACGCAAGTTGTTCATGTGACTCACCTCAAGCAGTACCATCATAGGCATATTTAACTCACTCGGCGAGTTTCGTCTGCCCCCCGGGGAAAATGTAACGTTAACGCGTGAGTGCGCGGAGCGCAGAAGAAGAGGAAGAGTAGTGGAGCGGGCGCTTGGACTGTGTGGTTTGGGGAACCGGACTGGCCTTGTCCCGCATTTACGCTGCTCCCGCTTCCATGTCCTTTCATCTCATCTGCAAAGAAACCCATTCCATCGTAACAATATATATATACATATATGTCGAATGCAAAAGAAATGAACTTCACGTAGGCAAAGCGTCGTCTACCACGTTTATTGGGAAGCATCAACTGCACTTGTAGACAATAAGTTATTTAAGGTAAACAGTGGAAACAACTAAACTCATTTAGTAACGGGCTCTCGTCCTTCTGACGCGAGTAGGGTGGTGATAATGGTACCCAACACTTGCTCTGCACCAGGAGCGGGCATTGTTTCAGAATTGGTAATATTTTACGTCTTCGACGCTGAACGTGGCGACTGCAAGTAGGTCAGTAAAATGGCTTAAAATTTCTTTTTTTTTTTGTTTTTAGAAACGTAACATTATGTGAAATGTGAAGGAAAAGAAGGAATGTAGAGGAAATCTGGATCAGGGACGAGAGTAAAGGTGTTTAATTAGATAAATACTTATATAAATAATAAGTAAAGAGATAGATAGATAGACAGATAGAGAGATAGATAATTTTATAAATAATTAAATAAATAATAACTAAAGAGGTATATAGATAGATAGATGGATAGATAGATAGATAGATAGATAGATAGATAGATAGATAGATAGATAGATAGATAGATAGATAGATAGATAGATAGATAGATAGATTGTAGCGATGCAGTGGAACCTAGAAATGGGTTGCACTCTCGAGAGCCTTCTAGTGGGTCATCGAGCGCTGCCGGCGGCGCTCCTCGTAGCTCTGGCACAGCGTTATGACCTCGGCCACTGTGACAGGGTTTTTGGCGAGCAGCATGGTGAAGGCATCGTCGTCAATACCTTTCATGACGTGTCGGATCTTCTCAGACTCAGACATGGTTTCGTGGACTTTCTTGCACAAGTCGAGGACATCTTCCATGTAACTCGTGAATGACTCACCGGCCTGCTGAGCACGTTAGCGTAAGCGCTGATCAGCTTGCAGCTTACGAACGGCAGGGCGGCCAAAAACGTTGATGACGGCGGTCTTGAAATCGGACCAAGTAGCAAAATCGGACGCGTGGTTGTTATACCACAAGCTCGCTACTCCCGCAAGGTAGAAGACCACGTTGGTCAACTTGCCGTCGTCGTCCCATTTGTTGGGGACGCTCACGCGCTCGTAAAGTGCGAGCCAGTCCTCCACGTCGGTGCCATTGGCGCCAGTGAAGATGGGTGGATCGCGGATGCGTGGTACACCGGGACAAGGGGGGCGGCACGGGGGGAGGCGTTTGCTGAGAAGCGTCTTGGAGCATGGTACATGGCAGGGTACGAGATCGAAGCTCCACAGGCATCGAATGGGAGCACAGCACTCTCCACCAATTTGTTAAGGTGTTTATTAGCCGGCACTCAGCGATAATGCTTCAGCGATAATGCGTCAGCGGCAGCCACAGCCAGGCACGGACTCTCAGCGCGAGCGGCGTCCTTTTTGCAGATGACCCACTAGAAGGCTCTCGAGAGTGCAACCCATTTCTAGGTTCCAATGCATCGCTACAATATAGATAGATAGATAGATAGATAGATAGATAGATAGATAGATAGATAGATAGATAGATAGATAGATAGATAGATAGATAGATAGATAGATAGATAGATAGATAGATAGATAGATAGATAGATAGATAGATAGATAGATAGATACCCAGCCTGCGGCTTCTTTGGGTGAGGTGATTAGAGGAGGTTCATTTTTTTGCACCTACGCCATGTAAATTGTTTACTGCTACGCCATGTGTGCAAGCAACGGCAAGCATTGTCAACATGTTTTATGCACATGAGTCGAGGTCTCAGCGCGTATGCTCCACCACCACTACCGCAGCTGCTGCAGATGCTGCCTCATAGCACTCCGCAGCTGGGACGACGGCAATGTGTTTACAAGGGCCAGCCGAGTGCTAGAGAATCGCAATGGCTGCCTGAGTGGGTCTGACTGTAATGAATACAAACTGCGTGGACGTCAAACTATGACGAACTCTTATAACCTTAAACAAACTATAGTGACCACTATAGCAACACATTGAGGATCTTAACACAGTGGGTATAATTAAATTATAAACTATCATCGACGTCGTTGTTGTCAGACGCCTGTTTTAGTTTGTTAACAAACGCAAGAATGAACCGTCTAGTCCCGCAAGATGTTCCAAAGTAGGGTGTATAAATTCGCGGAGTGAAAATACAGGGTAATCCACAAAAGCATAATCCTTACTGTAATCCCGGCACGTAAACGTGTGCCGGCCCAGGTAGTCATGCAAGCGGGAAGGGTGACCTTCGTGGCACTTTCTTCTTTGTGAATAGGGCTGCGATAACTCTGAAAAACAATTAGGCTACGCGCCGTGGACGAGGCTTTTACATAACGCTCACGTTCTCCTAACCACGGTTTGCGTGACAGACAGTTGAGTGACAGACAGTTGAGGCGTACAGCCCGGAAACAGGCTCGACACATTTCGCGCGTGCAGTTTGTCTGTGGAGTATGACAGGCATGAAAATTGAACCACATCGCAACCTTAGTAACCGTGTCCAAGGTACTTGCATTCGGTGTGTCAACGCAGCTGTGTGCAATTCGTAAAAGCATCACTGAAGCCGTGCTTTCATTCGCGGCTGCGCTAATAAACCCCATTCATCTTTAGTTCATCTAGGGACATCAAATTTGGCAGATCCCAAGTACCATGGGAATCGATGTTATGCGAAGCATCCGGAGGCAAGGTGACTGGGCTGTAATTTTTTTATTGAGCGAAACGTTACGAAATGACGTTAAAGATATATAAAATGTTGTACGCACAGACATGTTCAACAGTCGCACATGTTTCATATAACCAGTTCTTTATAGTTGCGTAACGATGCCAGCAGAAACATGGTTATTACCAACACCAGAAGCGGTAAGCTGACATGTAGCACTTGTGCTTGCGAGGATGGTAGCCCTGGATATTGCTTCGTGGACCAACTACAGTGGATGGCGCTTATGTATACAATTGACGTTAACCCGACATGACGACTGCCTCATAGGAGTGCATATGTAATGTTCGTAAAATTAGGTAGCTTGCACTGCAACCACAATTGACGTTTCACCAACATTACGCCTGCAGAGGGTCTTTTTCCAAAGCAGTTCCGAGACCAGGCGTGACTTTGTGGTAGAATACTTGATTGCCACGCAGACTGCTTGGGTTAGATTCCTGCTGGGACCCTGATATTTATTATTTGCATTCGTTGAGTGAACGCTGCGACGTCAGTTTTTCTTAACGCTCTCGCATTTGAATTACCAATGTCTGTCCTCGCCGTTCTTGGGTAGATATAAATTGCACCTGTGGCGCATACCCGCATACCGCGGTCCGTAGTATACGGGTACGTGCCACACGTGTCTGCAGGAGAGGAGTGACGACGTATGCGACAGGATTTTCACGTTATTCATGTTATGACCAGCCAAACATATTTGTCAATACCGCTTACCCTCCCATGTAAATTTTGGTCTACACCAAGTTTAGGAGGCGATCGCGGGAGCACCCCGACGTAGGCGGCTAGATGGATAGATAGATAGATAGATAGATAGATAGATAGATAGATAGATAGATAGATAGATAGATAGATAGATAGATAGATAGATAGATAGATAGATAGATAGATACGTGGATAGAAACGCAAAAGTGCTTACTGTACGCAAAGAAATGCTTGGCATTCAAAAACCTTCCGACGTATCTAAATGTACTGCCAGCAACCGAAATGAATTTTGATCATATGACAATGTGACTGGCTGTCCACAATGTTGAAGCATGCGTACTCTGATGTAAACGTGGTCGCTATGGCTCCACACAAGGCTCGCATCATCAAATGTGGCGCAAACCGTTAGAATGACAAACTTTTGAAAAGGTTTAAATTTTTTGGGAGAAAAAAGGTCGAGGCCAACGCTCAATTTTCGGTACGTAACCGATGAGCCAGCGTCGCAGACTAGGGTCTCGCGTATTGCAGGTGTGATCAATTTCTTGTCACGATGTTCATTTGTCGGAATTTTCCCAACAATTATTACAACTTTGCGGCGATTTACTACGCAATTAACCGTGACATAGCTGGTTGGAAAAAAATTGAATGACACTTTGTACATTCCAAAGTGTGTTCGGCGAAAGTGTGTGGCCATTCCACTGACTGTGCCATGTCTTTTTTCTTCTACACTCTCACTGGGATAACACAAAAACAGAATGTGTGCGTGTTTTCTTTTTTTAATTTTTTACCGCGAATCGCAGCGAGACGCGAGACTAATCTTCCACCGTTCGCATGCGTTAGTATTTTATCGCGCTGTGCGCATCGCGCAAACACCATCCGCGTTCCAGCGCTTAAATTGACGGAACCTTTGTAAATTCGAAAGTGTATTCCGTGGACGCATGTGTCCATTGAGACGGCGTCGGTCAGAATGATTGCAAGGGCTGGGCACAGCCGCTACGCAAGCAAAGCGCGAGCGCTGTAGAGTCCGACGCGACCGCCATCCGTTTGCGCACCCCGGCGGCCACCTGATTCCGTGCGAGAGCTCGGATGGACAGACGGACGGACAGACAGACAGACAGACAGACAGATAGACAGACAGACAGACAGACAGACAAACGAACGGACGGACGGACGGATGGACGCCGGACGGACACCGGAGGCGCGGACACCGGACAGACACCCGACGGACGTGAGCATGAGACATTAAAGGCTTCCACCTTAAAATTACACCATCTCCCGCTAAAGGGAACCATGTGTAGATGCGAAGCAGCGGGCGCTAACGCTTACACTGGCGGCGGCGTTGACGCTGGCGCTCACCGCAGCGTTGCGCAGGGGAGAAAACTGGAGAGGCGCAAAGCACGCAGTGATGGAGCGGTGTTTCCTACTGGAACATGCCAATCGCTGCTAATGAACAATGAGAGACAGAAGACTCCGACTGGACACAGAGGCCCGCAGTCCGCTTTTAGTTAACGCGCACGCTGCGAATTTTTATTGTTCAACAACGCGCACAGGAGAAATCTCCCACCGGCACCACCTTGCAGGTCAAGATCCAGTGCCATATATACGGGGTGGCCAGTGAACGGTTGTGCAGCGCGAGCAGTCGGTTTTTTCAACCCCAGAAACTCGCTACCAGACGCTGCCTGCGTCGGTGTCGCGAGGCGAGATAGGGGGAGCGT